>JASDQU010243657.1:210953-245156 GCA_032191745.1 Picea mariana | reverse complement strand
CCAAAGAAACTTACAATGCTTGACAACAAGAAAACGGATGACACCGACTCCGGCCAAGTTCTCATTCGCCGCTATTAAAAAGTGCACACCATGATCCCCTCATCAGGAATCATGCCGTCCCCTGGTGATAGACGCATCAATAACCTTTTCACATCACATCCTATTTGGATCAAGGACTCTAGATAAATATGATGTTGTAGGTGTCAAATATTGTTAAGAAGACCACACCCATACCCAACAATAGGTCAACGAGACAGTAGAGGACAACAACAAGAGAAGATGGAAGCCAATACATGATTTTGTCAGCATCCCAACCCTTTTATCAAGTCTAAACTAGTCAATACTTACGATCTAAATTAGAGTTAAATACAGATCTAAACTAACTAGTTTGGATTACAATTAGTCAGTGATTTACAAACCTAACTTAACATGATATAAAAATCTAACTTAGCATGTCTAAATTACACATTGCATTAATGTACAATCTAATTTAACCTTAATACAAATCAATTTGAACAATTCTAAATTATAATTTGTCATCAAGGCACCATCTAATTTAACATTAAAAGAACATCTAATTAAGCAATTCTAAACTTCAATTTGGTTAATAATTAAAAAACTAATTAAAATTATTGCAATATGATTTAGCTAGTCTAGTTTAATTATTGTTAAAACTAATGGACAAGTCTGGTCAAATTAAATTGAAAGGTTGTCTATTCAAATGGAGAGGCGGTCAACAAGATGTTAATAAATGGTTGTAAAAAGTAAATATAAACTACCAATGCTATAAAGTTACAGTGTAAATTACATGGGCTGTCAATTTAAAATCAGATTTCATGTGGATTGAGGAGTCACCAGGCAAACTAATAAAAATGAAAAAAATTATAATTCGTTGTAATCAAATATACAAGGCTGTCAACAGAATGCTATCTCAAGATCGTAATTGAAGGGGCACTCACACCAGATCTTGATGATCTACCAGTTGTCTTTAAGGGATTTAAAGTTTAAAGAAAAAGGGGTTGTAAAAGGGTATAAATGGCTACCAAAACATAGTCCGAGGAGGAAATACATCCACCAACCAGATATTTTTCAATCCCAGCCCTGTCATTTTGTTTTCATACAAAATTCAGGGATACTGTTGTACAAACATTCTCTGGTCAATCGGTCAAGGGAGGGTTTGCTACCATGGGTATCATAATGCTAAACAAAAGGTTGACCCATCATTTAACCGTGGGAATAAATCATTTATCATATACTATGAATATAATTTTTCTAGGTGAAGGTTGTGGATGAAGTCCAACTGCCATAGGAAAAAAAAAGAAATCATTGAATATACAAGGCTATCCATACTCAAACGTTGTCACTAGACATTTGGGTTCCAAACCCTTAACCAGCACAAAATTTATTAAAAACACAGTCCAGTGAGAGTAACACGTGCTATAAATTCGTCATCTACTTTAAGACTTGTAGATAAATTCAATAGCAGTAAAAAATGGGTTATGTAGAAGCCTAGAGATGGGTAAAAAAAAACACCCCAAAAAGAATGAGTTCAAGGTTGGGATAAGGAGATGAATGAATTACTTAAGAAATGTTAAAAACAACAAGAAAAATGCAAGTCTGACTGTCAACTATAGTATACAACTAGGAAGGCATTAAACTGTGGTTATACATAACTTTTGACCACCAACAGACCACGGTGATAGCCAAAGGGGGTTGTCGAACTAGAGGACATAACGTTGACTCAAATCACATTCAACCATTAAAGTGAAGAGGTATATAAAATAAACCATGCAGAGAAAAATGTTGTCACAACAACACATAGTTAAGTTGTTCAGGAATATAAAAAAAACCACAGATTTAATTTCACTGAGTCTATATCATTCAAAATAAATCAATTCACTGAGTTTATTTCTTAATAAAAATGTCATCTAAAGACCAGAAGTAAAAATTCGTTGAGAAACGTTTCACCCCCAAATTGGACGAAATGCAGCCAAAGAGTGGTAAGATCGCCAGGAAAACAAAATGAAAGGAATTCTTAAGAAAGTGGTGAAAAACTAAGTCTCAATCGTCTTCAAATGTTAGAGTGCAGAGGCAAGTAAATGAAGAGAATGTCCAGCAATAAAACACATTCAAGATACCAAACGCAGAGATTGGGCCTTCAACTTAGAGGTTATCAATCAAGGAAAAGCAGGCATAAACCTTCAAGGAGACACAAAGGATTTTCGGAGATTAGGCAATCAGACGCAGAGGTACTCAATCGCCATAAGGAGCAATGACTATCAATCAACCAAGAACAATCAACAGGGTTAGACGGCTGGGCAAAAACATCCATCGCTCATCATTGTCACACAAAAAGGTAGGGCATTAGGATCCATAGATATATTAACATCGAAGTGATGACTGTCAATCTATCTCTTATCAAACTTCCCAGGTGAGGACTGATGAGCTAGGGATGAGGGTGAAGTAGGAAGCCCAAATCATCACAAAATGAATAAAACCATTGGACAATCATGACATCCATGGATCGAAAGCCAAGGGAATCAATCAACAATGAGCTTAAGGCTATGGGAGAGATTTAGTTATCAATTAAAATGCTAGGCCAATAATTTTCTTTACCCAATTAAAATACAGAATTAAAAGCGTAAAGTATACTAATAATCTACCATGCAAAAATAAAGCAAGCATACCATAGCCCAAGTCTCCCACTCTGAGTTGTTTTCATGCATGCTCCGTTCAGCTCCCACTTACCGATTGATGAGAGTTCACCTATACCTCCCAACCAATGCTAGGGGTACTCTTCTTCCCCCTTAGCCACCTGAGCCACAAAGGGGCCACACACACTATCCATAGAATCAACTACCTCACAGCTCACCTTGCAAGGCCGAGCTACCGCTCCTCACCGAGATGGGTATCCCAACTCCCACAAGCTAAGTTAGTCAAGTCTAAAATTCTACAGTGTAATGATACGTATAACCCAAGAGATCCATCATCCTCCTCCTCCCTCATTTATATAGATTTTTTAAGTCATTTACTTTCCCAAAATCCCATTTAATTCATTGTTCAATAATTTAATTCATAATAATCCTCCCAATACAAGTGTCATCCATCCTCTTCATTTCACCATAATTTAATTTTATTAATTAATTAATTATTTCTATTTCCCTCACCCACCTAAAAGTACTCCTAGAATCGCTCCTAGGTGTCCCCATATTCCCTTACAAGTTTTAATGACTTTCCCCCTTACTAATTTACTATTTGAGTTTAATTTAGAAAGTTCTTAAATGCTAGATACCTTACTAAGTTAGACTTTCTACCCTTTCCTGGTTTCCCCTTTCTTTTTATGTTTCCCACTTTTTCCTAGTTTCCTACTTAATTTAAATTTCTCTCTTTCCCTTTTCATTTAAAATTCAAATTGGTAGGTGCAGAAAATAAAATTTTTCCCTTTTTCCTTTTTAATTAATAAATTTTTATTAGCATAAGTGACAAAACAATTATTTCCCCTTTTTAAATTTTATCCCCCAAAAGATTTTTATAAAGTAAATGAATTACTTACCCCCTTTTCGTCACATTATTAATGATGATTATCATTATTATTTATTTATTTTTATTTTTACTTTTATATAAGTAGATAAAAATTCTTTTATGAAAAGTATCACTTAGACCTAGACTTTATTTTCCTAGGCTCGACGACATTTATTAGGGGAAATGTTTTAAACATTTCTTATCACGTTATTCACCCTAATTCCATATAGGTTTATCCATTTATTAATTAACAACACGACATGCCCTTCGGGATGCACTACGTGCTCCAAGGGTGCCAATCGCCTCTTTCCATTTTTCTTGCACGGCGTGCCCGTCCAGATGCACTACGTGCTCCAATAGTGCCACTCGCCTCTTGACTGACTTGGTAGACATAAAAAACCCCTGGAGTCAATACTCCAATAGGAGATCTTGAGGGAGACTAAGGGCCTCTAAGGAATAAGGCCTCTTCCTTATTGCATGCCCCTTAGATTCATCGTGAGCGATTGTCGCAATCGGCCCTCTTGACATCACGGGTCTTATCGAACTAGGTAGTCATTAACCTACAATTCGAGCCATGACGGGAGTGCTAGTAGGATGTGGCAGTGCTTCTCCCCACACCTCACCCTCAACATTTCTGGTAGTTGTGCGTGATCCCTCTACTCCACATGTGAGTCTGGTCAACAAGCTATCGTCATCCTGCATCATCAATGAATCATGTTAGAAATATATCCATAATCATATCATCTAATCAGATGCACAAATGTCATATATACAACAATCAAACCCCAATAGTCCACTCTGTGACTCGATCCAGAGTCCAAGGGGTTCGATCAATGCCTTTGTATCCTCGAGGTCCAAAATCCTGCACACTCAGGAAAACCAAATTAATAGCACCTGTCTATGTCAATGCAACAAAATAACATGTCATCAATTCATAACGCCTCATAATCATAATCAAATTTCCAAAAGTATAATAATCTGGATCACTTGTGAGCAAGTGTCCTCAAAGAATAAGTTCTCTTAGTGCACGTAAGTGCTAGATGTTACATACACCCCCTCTTCGTCTAAACTTTGTCTGGAAGTTTCACAGTATATAAGTGTCGAAATGATGTGTATCACAGTATCATAAGTCTATCTATGGAACAAAAATGGAAACTGTTGGCGGATATCATATGCGTCCTCCCAGGTCATCGAGTGTAGACTATAGTTTTCCCACTGTACCTTGACCTGATCTACTATTCGATGTCGTAGCTGTTGAATGAGATGATCCAGGATGTAGATCAGCTTAGCCATGAGCGCCCCCTCATCCAATACCTACAATGAACTCATGTCAATAACATGTGTAGGATCACTAATATAATGCCTTAAAACAAATATGTTAAAAACATCATGCATACGCCTCAAAGAATCAGGCAAGGCTAGTCGATCGGCCATGGGCCCCTTCATTTCCACAATCTCAAAAGGTCCCATGAACCTAGGAGAGAGTTTAGCTCCCTTTCAAAACTTGATGAAACTCTTATGTGGTTTTACCTGCAAGAATATTGGATCACCAACCTTGTAACTATGGTCAACACAGTGCATCGGCATAGCTCTTCTTCCTATATTGCGCTTCTTTAATCCTTTGTTTTATTGTTTGCATTTTATCTTCAATTTCTTGGATCACTTCTGGTCCTACCAAGACCCTATCCTCAAGCCGATCCCAACTCAAAGGCGTCTGACACAGTCGCCCATAGAGAAACTCGAAAGGTGCCATCTTAATGGTGCTTTGGTAACTGTTGTTATAAGCGAATTCCACTAGTGGAAAGAATTCTTCCCAACGCTTTTGTTGGTATATCACTTACATGAACAACATGTCCTCCAAGGTCTACTTCATTCGTTTGGTCTGCCTGTCAGTCTCTGGGTGATACGCAGTACTGAAGTTAAGTTCATTTCCCAAGGTTGTGACAACAAAAAAATATTTGACAATAAGATAATAAACATAATAAGATATTGGTTGTGAGAACAAAACAATATTTGACAATGGTGTAAAAATAAAGTACAACATGGTAAATTTTGTGAGGTATTTTGATCATATTGTAATGAAAATTTGTACGTAATAAAGTCTATTATGTCATTTTTTTTATTCTGTATAGTGGTCCTTGATAAATTTTAGTTTGTACCTGGCATATCCATGAGTGGAGTATGTAATGTATGTACCTAGATTTATGTATGTTACATGCAAAGGGAATATTGATGTAATAATTGGATTTCTATGTGTCCCTAATGAATTAGATAACTTGTCTACTATATTGTAGTAGCCTCTATGGTGGAGTTTTTTAACACATGGATGGACCATGTTATTGGTTTTAGACGTTGGGAGGTAAATATATACATTCATGGGAATTTTATCAAAAGGATGAATGAATAATGTACATGAAGTGACATCTTGTTAAACCAACAGATACAATGACTAGTTATCTATGGAATACAATGGATGATTGTTTATTTATATGGATTTCAACAATTTGGTGATTTTTGTATGATCGAGGTATGAGATGAAAGTGTCAAGATGGACTAGAGATATAATTTGTTGATCAAGAGGTAGCTCAATTCATAAAATATCACTTTCTATGCATGAGAAGATGTTGATGTAGACCAACACTGCTAGATATTAAGTCAAGTAGTCATCAAGGGAGAGTGTTGGAATATGTAACTCCTATTTCTTTTAATAATGAGTGAGAATATTATGTTTTCTAATGTATTTTATTATTGAGAGGTAGACTCAATATCTACATGTGTTGTTTGAGTCTACTATTTAGGAGGTTAAATATTTGGTTTTGAAAGAGATTCTCTCATACTAAGAGTCCTAAATTTGTTTATGACTGTGATATTCTCTGAACCTCTCATTCTATATTGGCAATAATTTAGATCTAATAACAACTTGTGAACTCTATATAACAGAGTCACAACCTATTGTAAATACTTAATTATTCAATAGAGTTATGTGTGTGTAATCATTTCTACTCTCCCATATTTTATTTATAATAACTCATCATATGGGGATTTGCTTGACATTTGGTATTTATAAGGCTTGTTATACATTCCCTCATGGGAATGAGATCCTATAATGTACTCATATTATATGGTTTCCCAACTTGATCTATATAAGATCACATGCTCATAGAACAACACCTACATATATATATGTGTGTGTGTGTCAATATTGTTTGGTTAATCTTGAATCGGTCATAGAGTAGTTAATATCACCTTGATTCAATCATTGTTTGGTCTACCATTGGCATTTTAAGATCCCATTGTATTGGGTAACCCAGGGTATTTGACGTGAATATATGCATGTATTTTTATGTCTATCTCCACGCCATGCATATCTTTGCATGGCTATCCCTACACCGTGCATGTATTAGCATGGATACACATGTCCATGTATGTCTTTGCATGACTATTTCCATTCCATACATGTCTTTCCATGGATATATTGAGGCCATGCATGTATTTTTATTGTAATCTAATCATGCTAAAGAAATTAGTGTTGTAATTGATTAAGCCTATTTAATTTCTTGAGATAATCCATTGTAAGAAGCCTCAAGTTGTTGGTGTTGTCCTATATTGGATGGTTTGTCCAAGGTTAATAGATAACTATGGAGGTGATGGTTCTACCTCTTAAGGGTTTCTAGGATAAATATTGGCTCTCTATTCCTTCTTTCTTTTTGTGCTATTTCTCTCTCATTTTTTAGCATTGTATCAGAGGCAGGCATGCCTGGACTCTCCAACAAGAGTGGTTTGATGTTGATATCCATGATTATGAATTTTTTGGTAAAGTGAGTGACATGTGGAAGAAATATATGCACAGAAATTGAAGTTATGGTTCATGGTTTTATGAACCATGGTGAATAAAACATGGAAATGGAGCATAAGAAGAAGTGCATTGAGGATGAATTACTCGATGAATGAGTTATTTATCTCATTTTATTTGGAGTAGGGAGGGATGATGGTAAATACGTTGTTATGTTTACTTATATCATATACCAACAGGGAGCATAGGTAGAAGTGCATTAAGGAATAAGTAAGTGAATAAGTGGATCAACAGGGAGCATAGGTAGAAGTGGATTAAGGAATAAGAACTAGATGAATGATCTCTTTGGCTAACCTTATTGGGAGCAGGGAGGGATGATGGTAAATAAACTGGTAGATGTTTCTTTCATATTGTTCCTGAGAAATGGTAAGACAATTAATTGGTCTATGAAATTGTATTTGGAGTAGGAGAGATGCTTGCAATGAAATATGTCGATGTTTCATAGCATCGTGTGCTTAGGCATAGAATTCAAATTATTTTTATGGAGTTGGGATTTATCATATGTAAATGGACATATGATTCTAAGATATTTTTAGGTATGTGTACCCCTAGTTTGATGGTTGAACAAAATAATGTCTAGACATAGACCTAGGTGATAGGGGGCCATGTTGTATTCCTTCCTATTTAATAAAATTTGAGGGGGGTACGTATTTATTCAAACTCAAGTTTAAAGAGGAGAATGTTGGGTTAATATTGACTCATTCATAGGGTAGTTAAGATAATGTTGATTCAAACACTGTTGGGTTTATTATTGGTGGTTTAAGGGCCTATCGTATTTTCCCACGATATTTGATGTGATTCTTTGCATGTATTTATATGACTATCTCCAGACCATGAGTGAATTTGCATGGTTATATCCACACAATGCATGTATTTTCATGCATATCCATGTATATGCACAACTATATCCACTCCATGCATGTCTTTGCATCATTATATTGAGGCTATGCATGTTTTTTCATTGTAATCTAATTTTTGTAAAGGAATTTGGGTTGTAATTGATGAAGCCTATTTAATGGATTGAGATACTCTATTGTAAGAAGCCTCAAGTGGATGGTGTTGGCCTGGTTTTTCCATATTTAATAAATATCTATCTTACTTAAGGGTTTCAAGAACAAACATTGGCTCTATATACATGATTTCTTGTTATGCTATTTTTCTCTCAGTTTTTATTAAATATTCATTCACGATCAATTATAAAATCAATAACATTAATCATAACATTCATTCAAGACTCTATAACCTATCTTGAATAAAAAACTCACTGATTAATCATTATGTAGCAATATTAATAGATAATCAACTATATAAGAAATGAGTTATCAAAAAACATCATCAAAATAATCTAGATTTGATTTTACATAATGATGATAATAAAAACTGCATATCATGTATATGGTATCCCAATTACCATTATGATCACATATCATAAAAGTCTAAAATTTCATATGTTATCCAAGAAAAGATATGTTAGAAACATGTCTAATTACACATATACTAGTTTAGGAAAATCAATGGTAAATATAGTAATAAAATATTTGTCTGAAATTTCTTAAAAATTCTATTTAAATTTTATTTAAAATTATGTCTAAAAATTCCCAAAATTCTACCATTTCACTTTTTTTTTTATACGATAAATATTCAACTATCAATACATTCTTTTCTTATCAATAAAAAGCATAAAGCATTGTGGCATAGGAGCAAATTTTCATTTTCAATATTAAACAAAACATGTAGCTTTTCACTAAATAGTGTTCATTTCCATTACCGTATCTCCATGGATAAGCACTCTATTTTCAGTAGCTAAAACTCAACTATGTGAAAACATGTACCTTTTCACTAAATAGTGTTCATTTCCATTACCATATCGCCGTGGATAAGCACTCCATTTTTGGTAGCTACAACTCAACTATGTGCTCCGAAAATGGTGTAAAATGATACGTCATGAATCATACATGGGTGAATATGTGAAATAATCCTTGATGTTGTTGGATATTTGATGTGGTTGGATATATCCATAGTGAAGAAAATGATAGTTTGAGTAAAATAATCAACTTTCCTTTCTTCATCTAAACTGGAATCCATATTTGATTGTCTCTTACATCGAAGTATCATTGAGTACCATAATCAATATATTTATTGGTTTTGGACCATTAAATCCTCGTTGTGTTAAAATTTACAAAGTTATCGTAACCATTCCCATGACAAGAGTTACATGCAATCCAATCAGAATGATGCAATTTTCCATTGAAATGAGGTATAGGAAAGTAGTGCACCACTTTTGAAAACGTTGTTGAATTTGGTTTGTTTTATTAGTGTGGAATATTAAACTTAATGTTGTAAATTCAAATTCTTATATTCACTATGTTATCCGTCTAGAAAAATCCTCTTTAAGTTGCATAGTCATTATAGATTAACCCACCTACTAAAGAGCCCTTGAAGTAAAGAAAGAATCATGTTTATTCACCTAAGTGCAATGGACAACTAACTTTCATCTAGTTAGGATAAACCTACGGTGGTTATCTCCTCATGGCATATATAAATTCACAAGTGTCAAAAAAGATAAAAATGAAGTGAACAACTGATATTTACCTCCCTTGCAGGATCAATGGATTTGATCGGCTGAAAATATTTTTGAAAAGGTGGAGGGCCCAATGGAGGGGAAGCCATGAATTGTCAAGATTCGTCACACCTTTCAGATCAATGACTCTAATTTGTTCATAAGATTTTTGAAAAGGGGGAGGTCTTGATCGATGAAAATCCACTAATGGTCAAGATTCAACTAACCTATGAGATCAATGGCTATGACTAGTTCATGGTATTTTGGAAAATGGGGAGGGTTCAATAGAGAAAAAGACATGAATGACTAAGATTCACCCCATATGTGCCATGTATGGTTCTTATTTTCTCATGGGATTCTCCTCCACCAATGTTAAAATTTGTGGCACCACCTTCATGAGTATTCCCTATAGAGAATAATGAAGCAACCCATGAGGATATATATTTGTTCCTAGACTCTCTAAACAAATTTTCCTAGACAATTTCATAATAGCACATACCCTATATGAAAAATGAAAATATGGTGAAGCTAGAAAAATTGCCAATTATTACTCCCATCATGTAATAATGACATGCATGAGTCATTGCTAACTAAATTTAAATTCAATGACCTTTCCTTCTCCCTTAATTGTGTACAAAAACCTAAATATAGAAAGAGATATACAAAAATAAAATAAAGTAAGGCCATTACAAAATGTATTCGCCATCAACAATTCATATTTTTTCAACCATTGAATTCACCATCTCAAGCTTCCAAGTATGTATCTCCCAAACTTTGGGTAAAGACTAGCTACATTCTCAAAATTCATTTCAATATTGTAAACAAGTCAAGATAGGATCTGAGTGATATCTATTCATATTCCACTTTTCCCTTTGTTAACATGTAATGACCCTTTACTTATTAATATGAATAATTTCATAAATAATCCTAAAGATTAGCTAAATTATAATTAATTATTATATAACCTTAATTAATTATATGTTATTAATTAATTTTTTTTTTTACTAGGATTAGCTTAAGTATGATTAACTCTTTAATTAAGGGTTAATGAATGATTAATTATTAAGTGAGTCATTAATTGATTAAGTATTAAATTAAAGGTTAAAAAAAATGAAATATAATGTTAAATGGGTTACGTATCCCATGAGGGATAACGTAACCCATACGTAAAAGGGAAATATTTAATAAAGGATAAGACCATTAAATAGAAATAAATGGATGGATAAGGCATTAATTAAGGAATAAGGTGTTTGGTGGAGGGGGAATGTGCGAGGGTGGTGAAGGAGGCATAAGGGAAGGAGAAGGATTATGGAGAGGGGATATTGATTCATGCATTGGACGAGAGGGGAAAATGGGGAGTATTGGGACAGAGTTAGTTGACAGTGGGATTTACAGTGCACCGGGCCTGAGGAGTTTTGGGCTCGGAGGGCTAGGACGTCCATTGATGTCCTAGGGCTAGGCGTACTAGTCGATAGGGTGGCTGGTTTTGGGGTGTCTTAAGGAGCAAGCTGTTGTGGATAGGTTCAAGCGAAGGGAGCAAGCAGCAGCAGATCGAGGTATTTAAAACTCAAATTTATGATTTGTTTACTTAAATTTAGTATTTCTTTGCCAAATTTTATTCACGCAAGTATGGAAATAGCTTTGCAAATTATGAAAATTATACTTCTTAAAAGCTTACAGAAATTAAGTAATTTGGTAGAAATATAAATGTATCTACAAATCTGGTCTTTACATCTATATAAATGTCTTTACAAATCTGGGCACTACATAACAATCTATCTGAATTATCCCCTCCTATCCTAATATCAAGAAATCCTACAAAGCTTATTAGTGCCTATTCTGGAAAATTCTTGTGTATACATGATAAAACTTATCACTAGTCCTTAGGAGTTACACAACACATAGTTATAGAAACTTATCAATTCCCAAAATTCATTAATTTATACTCAAATATTATGAACATGGGTCATATGTTGTTCTCACTTTCATGGTCTATACAAGTTGTTTACTATTCTAGAAAAATCAATATCTACCATACTAGAGTCATCCATGGGATTGGCGGTCCTATTGATGGAAGAATGTGTAAAAATGTACTTAAAATTAACTAGAGAGTGGAGAAAGCATAAGCTCACTATATCAATTCATAAGTAAATCCATGTCTTTGACTCATCCCCACCATTCTAATCCAAAGAATCATTTCCATAGCTTCAACATTCCATATCGTTGTTCACCATCATCTTTGGAAGAGATGATCACTTTGCGGTTGATGAGTCAACATTAGTCCTTACTGATCTCTTTCACAGTCCCACAATCCCATCCTTCCAATATGCTAAAGTTATTGCAAAAAACATGAGGGAGAGGCTCACCAATATTAGATCTAGTAAATTATTTAGGTACACTTTATATCTTTTCTATTTGTTTATTTATTATCAAAATCGTTCATTAGCCCACTTGGGGTGAAAATTATCAAAGGAGGGCCAACCCACCTATTGTATTGACTGGTTCTTTTGAGTTAGGAAGATAAAAAAGGACTATGTTAAATTACATATACAGTTTAATGTATGCAACATGAAATATAATCACATTTATACACAAGTGATCTTCACAAGAGAGAAAATAGTTCTTAGAAGAAGCTTTTACAGTGACCAGGTTGTATGGATCAAAGGTAGCTCCCTAGAGGTTGCTTAATATCCTCACACAATATGTTCATTTGGGATTATGTCAAACAACTCTTTCATAAATATGAGATATGCTTCAGAAAGAAAAATAAGGAAATTCATATAATCTACCCCATTTCATTGGGTGGTTATGCTTTATCCTATCATAAATGGGTGAGAGAAGTAGAAAAAATATTGAAAAAAATGGATTTTACTTTGGAAAAGGATTAAAAATACGATCCCCACTATGTAATATCAAAATTCAAGGAGAATATTAATCCTTTAACTATTGACCATGAACATAGGTATGGAAAGGAGAAGCTAAAAAACTAACTTACCTAGATGGAAGTAAAATCTATCTTGGGAGCTCGATATAATACTCGAAAGCTGATGGAAAATGATTTCCCTTCTACAGTTTATGACCAACCAAAGCCCCCAGAATATTTAAATTCTTGTAGGCCTAAAAATGAAATGGTTACAATTGATGAAAAGAAATGTGTGGACCTAACTAAGAAAATAAGGAATGATGTGTTATAGGAAACTTTTGGAAAGAAAAATATGGCATCCTAGTGGTAGATGAGGTTATTTATAAGGGATGAAAAAATTCCTTATGATAACATACATAAAGACTACAATGTTTTTGAAATTTATGACAAGGTACATTTTTATGATGAGGATGACCAAGAATTTCTAGTCCCCACTATGTGGGTTGAAAAAATGGCACGGACTAAGTAGGTTTATCCTAACTCAATGATCTAAATTTTAAGGGGGTATATAGTCTAAATTCGAATGCAAAAGTCATAAATATATAAAGCTAATAGATTGTCAATGTGGATCAAGGAGATGCCCACCTCCTCATTAATTAATTGGGCTAACATGTTATCCATATGGATCAAAGAGAGTCCCACCTCTCCATTATTGTATTGGGTTTTATTCTCCACTAAGTTGGGTAGTTATATCTATTATTATAATAATAGAGACTCATTTAATGAGTTATTTCCATTATCGGATTGGGTTTTATTTTGGTGCAAACTCCCCCCCTTTACTCTCCCTCGGGGCTGCGTGAGCTCCTGGTCAAAGATCGAAAAATATTTGAGTTGGATTATCCCCTCAAGACCTTACTGGTCTCCAACAAAATCAAACACAGGCCCTGTTATCACCCTCAGGTTTTTCACGGTCATGATCTGGTCATTATTGATTTTTTTATCGATCAACATTTTAGAGTGATTGCATGGCTCCAATGTGCTCACCCTTTATTAGAGAGCTCTATCTCCACAATCAAAAAAGTGGTCACCCAACTCGATCTAATCATGGTCGTTGATCCCCCATCCTTATGAGATCAACGACGTTGGTGAATTGCGGGTTGCGAACTAGCAATTCCATTAATTTCACCTCCGCTCTCTGCAATGATTCCCCACCATCAATTTTCATTTTTAGATCAACGGGTACCTGTGAGCCCTTCTTTCTTAGCACTTTTTCCAAATTTTAACACCAATGGGCATTAGTTCCTTCCACTAGCACTTCTTTACATGTGACCTCGAGCTATGACCTGGGGCTTATTCTCCTGGCATTTCGTGACTTCATAAATTTAAACCGAGACTAGATCAATGGTCCTCGTCCTCCTTCACATCCAACGATCGATATCTACTTCGAGACTCTGCGCTTCACGAGTTCGGGCTGTTCCACCCTCTTCTTTCCCCCGCAGTATTTCATATCCAAAGTTCTAGATCAGGCACCACACGTCCACTCAAATCAATGGATCTGGTCCACTTCGGGACTTTGGCCTTTCAAAGTCTCAACTTCTCCATGCTCACTTTCTTCCAAAGCGCTCTCACCTGGAGTTCATGATCCGTTGACGTGTGCCTCCCACAGATTGATGACCACAAGACACTTAGGCTATTCAAGCTTTGGGAGTTTCAAGATCTCTGCCTTCACTTCCTCCTGAAGTACTTCTGTTGGAACTACACAATCTGTCGACGCATGTCCTTATGGATCTAATGGTCACGATTCACTTAAGCTCTTCAGGCTTCGTGAGTCTCAACTCTTGCACACTTGTTTTCTCCCAGAATGGTTTCACACAAAGACAATGGATTTCCACCAGGAGTCCTTATGGATCTGACAGTCCAGATCTTCTTCGTTCTCGTCGACTTCCTTTCGAAGTGTTAGGCCTATGAAATTCCTAATCTCTTGCCAAGTGTTCTTCGCAATGGACGATTGTGATATACTTCGGCCTTCGGGAGTTTTTCACACTCCATAATTGAAATCTTCTGAAGTGAATTTCCATGAAGTCTCAGATCTGTTGACACGTACCTCCTAGCAACCAACGACCAGGATCTATTTCAACCTTGTCTCTTCGATGATTTTTCTTTCTCCTTGTCTAAAAAACTTCTGAAGTGCTTCAACTCTGGAATTGTAGATCTTACGCCACTTGTTCGCCTAGATAATGGATGGCCCCTAACCTCTTTGGGAATTTGGAAAATCCTCACTCTTGTGTGCACGATGAGACTTACAGTTCGTGCACTTTTCCTAGATCCGATGGTCTGGAATGATCTCTCCCTCTTGGATGGATCTTGAAGGATAAATTCTAAAACCTTTAGAGCTTCATTCCCTTTGAAGATTTCTCCACGCTATATCTCTTGAAATTTTTTTCTTGAACCCTTTGAATCCTTAGAAGAATACTCTGAAACTTAGTCGAACTTCCAATCTGTGCACTCCTTGCAATAGATTCTTATGCAAGACTTAGCTTCTTGCGGGCGATTGTGCACACCTTGCAACAGTCTATTTGCACTCGTTTCAAATGGAAGTTTCATTCCATCTCTTATGAGGCTTTGAGTCGAAAAAGACTCTTTCAATGCACTCCTTGCATATTGTATGCATACCTTGCATTAAATCAAAGAAGAAAAACAATTGAAACTTATCCAAACATTTCACAGTTTCATATACTCAATAACATAACTCATTCATTCATGAAAACATAAAATAATAGGGAAACTGTAAACAGTAAAAACACCATGTGTTGGGTCAATATATCCCTTTGTTATATTCATTCAAATGTAAATGGCTACAACTCTGATAAAAAAAAATTACATTCAGTAACAACTCTCTCCTACTAATATGTATCCTTATTCAGGCATACAGTGATCTCCTAGCAATTTGCAATAGCCTAATTCAGGAATACAATGCATCTACTTATACAATAGGTCCTCTAGGGTTCCCTCCAACTACCTATCTGATCGAAATAAAATCTTACAACTACTTATTCTTGTTACAGTAGATATCTGAGACAGACAGATAAGAGGGAAAGCTCCCGATATGATCTTTTCTCAATCTTATGCGATCATTCAATGTCCGACCATTAAAACTTCCCCGATTAATCATTTACTCAAAATTTCTCTGAGATACACCATCTTTCAAAATAAAAAAATTTACTGAAAAGGAGCACGAGGCATTGTGCTGTCATCCCATGTGGTTTTGTTGATGATGCTCCTGCATCATATTTTCCACTACTTAGTTAGTTGGGTAGTTAGATCTATTATACTAATAATAGAGACTCATTTAATGAGCTCTTTTATACTTTGTCTAATGGACCATTTTGTAATGCTATATAAAGGCCTAGCAAGCCTTCTCATATCAAGTTACTCATTTTGGCTTCTCTCATATTTTATATTGTTCATTGTGAGATTAATTATCTCCGAGTGATTTACTAGTAATGAGTTTTAGAGGTGAGGCTCATCTTTGAGCCTCACCTCCCGAGTGCTTCATTTAAATGTTTTTTTCGATGTTTTCTTTTTTCATGCAATATTGGCACATCTAAGCTCCTCCTCTATCAACATTCAAGCCATGTAGATCTCATCCTAGATGGCTTGAATGTCGATAGAGGAGGAGATTAGCCATGCCAATATTGCATGAAAAAATAAAACATGGACACAAACAAGTAAATGAAGTAATCGGGAGGTGAGGCACAAAGAGGAGCCTCACCTGTAAAAATCATTACTAGTAAATCACTCACAGCTAATTAATATCACAATGAACAATACAAAATATGAGAGAAGAAAAAATGAGTAACTTGATATTGTGAGAAGGCTTTCTAGGCCTTTATATAGCACTGCAAAATGGTCCATTGGACAAAGTAAAAAAGAGTTCATTAAATGAGTTTCTATTATTAGTATAATAGATCTAACTACCCAACTAACTAAGTAGTGGAAAATAAAACCCAATCCAATAATGGAAAGAGATCACTAAATGAGTCTCTATTATTATAATAATAAATCTAACTATCCAAATTAGTGGAAAATAAAACCCAATACAATAATGGAGAGGTGGGACTCTCTTTGACTCATATGGACAACATGTTATCCCAATTAAGTAACGAGGAGGTGGGCATCTCCTTGATCCACATTGACAATCTATTAACTTTATGGATTTATGACTTTTGCATATGAATTTAGACCACATACCCCCTTAAAATTAGGATCAAAGTTCATCCATGGTGAACTACATCTCCGAGTCCTACTCTCAAATGGGTAGGCCTCTTTATTAACTCAACAAAATAATTTGGAAAAATACATAAGTATACATCATTCTGGAATTAAGTTACATAAGATTTTATCATATCAGAAAATAGACAACACCATTGAATTCATGGCATCAAATTACCCAAAAATGACTGTCTCCATGCCTCAATCTGACTCTCGCACTCCCAGGCCCTTGAGAAATATCATCTCGATTTCCATCCCTACAACCTACAATTAATTCACTGTACTTTGTCTCGAAAAACATGCCAAATCGTACCATTGAGCACTCTCCTCCCGTCCAGGGACAAAATTGACATTTAAATTAAATGTTGCATAGATTGACCAACAAAGTAGTTTGTCTCAACAATTGGCGGATGCTATGTAAGGCGTTTTGATAGGGGGAGGTCCCGGGGTTGAGCCCACAGGACTCCCCTTTTGGGCTTATAGTTATAACAATATATATGTGGTTTCAAATCGCCGACAAGTTTGTTGTTGTTGTTTAGATTTGTCAAAGTTGCAGTTTGGACACTAAATTTGACAGGACCTCCACCAGATTTGCTGGGCCCTTTTTTTGTTTTTGAAAAATTGGTTTTGGGCCATCATTGGGCATTTTCCCACTGCCACGTGGCAGCCCATGAATGGGCCATGTGGCAGCCAACCATTGGCCCATGCCATCCAATTTCATTGTCTCCCTGCCATGTTATTCTTCCATGTCTCGTACGGTTTGCCATGTTGGTGTATGAACTGCCATGTGGCACTTCCTCATTGGTCCACATGTTGACCGAAAAATGCCAAAAACGAGTGACACATGGCAGCCTATGGTGCTTCCATGGAACCATGTTGACATCATGTTGACATCATCATGATACGGGTCACCCTCTATGTGTGCCACATATACTGTATAGATGTTGATGTCATCCAAACTGATGTTGATGACAACAGTACGAATGTTGACTCATCCCTGCTCACTGGGCTAGGTTGACCAAAACTTTGACCGCAAATATATTTTGGTCCGTAACACCGTTTGGCGATTTCTTTACGCCGTTGGAAAGCTTGTGACACACTCTTCACGATGATGTTATTCTGATATTCGTGAGTATCTTTGGTGAATTCTGAGTTTTCCTTAGTCGTCTTTGGATCCTTTTTGGATAAATCAAATTCCTGGAGTTGCAAACCTTTTTTAATTGAAAAACTTGAGGAAAGGTTTTCACCTTGAGGGATTTAATCCCTCTCTGCCCATGATAGATGTACAGTTAAAGTGGATATCGATTAAAACAGTTCAATGTTTTACTTGTAACATCCCGCTCTTGCACACACCTTATTGGACTTATTCTTTGAGGACACTTGCGTGCAAGTGATCCAGCTCATTATATGATTGACTGTTTCTCTTATGGATTTTGATGATGTTGTGATGTGATGATATGTATTTTATCATATTTGTATCGACAAGTGTTATTGACTAGTTTTTCCTAAGTGTGCGGGACTCTGGACCGATTGAGGATTATGATGGCATGAATAGACCTCCTTGGACTCTGGATCGAGTAAGGGAGTAGACTTTTATGGTTTGAGTGTTTTTCATATTGCATTTGTGACATATGACTGGTATATTATGATGTTGATTTTGGATCGCTGACATGTTTCGTTAATGGATGCAGGTTGACGATAGCTTGCTAACCAGAGTCACATTTGGAGAAAATTGGTCACACACGACAACCAGAGATATTGAGGGAGAGGTGTGGGAGCAACCCTGCCACAACCTACTAGCACTCTCGTCGTTGCTCGAACTGTAGGTTAACGATTACCTAGTTAGAGAGATCCACAATGTTGTGAGGGAAGACTATGAAAGTCGCTAACAATGATTCTAAGGGGCACACAATAAAGTAGGGTTCTTATTCCTTAGAGGCCCTTAGTCTCCCACAAGGTCACCTGACAGAGTATTGACACCAAAGGTTGACGTCTACTAGAATCAATCAAAAGTCGAGTGGAATCCTTAGAGCATGTAGTGTATCTTGAAGGGAAAGTCATGATTTTGAAACTAGTTAGTCAATGAACCCTGGTACCTAGAAAACAATATTGCATTTTGACCTGGTCAACCTTAAAATAAATGTTGCTTGAGTAAAGTTTAAATTATAAAATCTCCCTTAAAAAACTTTTTGTTGATCCTAGTTGAATTTAAATCCTAGTTCTAAGTTGGACATGAGATCTCAAAATTAATTAAGCAAGTAATAAGGGGGATGAAGAAAATGGGGTAAAAATTTAATTTAAAAATTAATGGAGTATTAAATTATTTAAAAGATTAATTGTTGTTTATGTGCAAACTTGCTAATTTCGAACTTAGAAAAAAATGGGAAACTTAATTACAAAAGGAATGAAGAACTTAGGAGGGAATATAGTCTAGAAAACTTTCCATTTTCAAACTCAACTAAGCTTTAAGAAAGGTGTTAGTCATTAAGGGAATGCACGGAATAAAGGGACGCTTTTAGGCTGGTGAGGGAAATTGAAAATTTAATATAATTAATTAAATGAATTTTTGGTAAAACTAAGGGATCGGGTGACAAGTGTATGGCGGAGGATTTTTCTAATAAAAAGAATTGAACGTGCATTTTGGTAGCTAGTCACTAAGAGAACTCTATAAAAGAAATGGCGGAGGATGGGGATGGATCATGACTAGCTAGCCTTCTTTGTTTTATGTGCATGGCCCTTTTGAGGCTCGGAGTCTCAGGGGAAAAAGAGTACCCCAAGCAGTGGCTGGGAGGTACTTGTGAGGTATCATCGGTTAGCAAGAAGGTACTGGTCAGAGCGCAGATTCTACACTTTCATTTACGGTAAGTGTGTTAAATTTTGCACTTCAAAGTAGTTAAAATTGTATGTGAATTTATAAGTTGAATCAAATTGTAATGGTTCCCTGAAGTTGGATGTGTGTGCTCTTATTTTGTTGATCCGATCATGAAAACGCCCGTGTTTTATTTTAAAAGTTTGTGTTGTTCCCTTCACCATCGTTGCGTCCAGTGTATTCTCCGCGCTTGAATGTCTTACCTTCTACTCGCTCAACTTGTGAAACTCAATCACTAGCTCTGAGTCCTGGATTCCTTTTAGATATTTCTACGCCTTCTTGTTTCACCCAGCCAATGGCATTGAAATCGATGCATTGCTCCACGATCCTACACGATCCTTGTCCCTGCGTTCAATATGGGACATTTTTGCGTTGTCTTTTTAGTTGAGCTATCTGAATTTGGGATCTCAGAACCTGGGGAAAGCCTTCCCTTACCCCTCCGTCTGCTGTAGATTCCTTTCAAAGGGTTGCAAGGAGTTTTCTTCTTTTTATTTTTACAGAACAAGTATAAAGTTAAGAATCGAGGTTTACAGAGTGCGGAGAAGGGAAATCCTGGTGTACGCTTCTTTTTATTTTACACAAGAGTTTCTTCTTTTTATTTTTACACAACAATTATAAAGTTAAGAATCGGGGTTTCCCAGAGTGTTGAGAAGGGAAGTCCTGGCGTTACGTTTCTTTTTATTTTACAGAGGAGTTTTTTTTACACAAAAATTATAAAAACTAAGACTCCAGGTTTCCCGAGTGCTGAGAAGGGAATGCTTGGAGTTACGTTTCTTTTTATTTTTACACAGTAGTTACTTCTTTTATTTATACACCGCCTGGCATTTCGTTTCTTTTTATTTTTACACAACAAATAAATTAATTAATTAGTAACTAAAATTTAGATTCCTGAATGTTGAGAATGGTTCTGGGGAAATAAGCAATTGTACTATCGCTATTGTGGGGAGCACAACAATTTCCAGGTCTCATTTTTTCTTGTGGAGAAGATCCGATGGGATTTTATATCGTTACAGGAGTTCAATTAAAATAGCAATAACCCTTTATGATCTTCACTTTGGGTGGGAGAAAAACGTGGTCGTTCACTCTCGCTCTTTACCTGTATCATTCCTTCCTACTCCGAATTGCCTTCCGGTCCACCGAATCATTGCTATCTACCTGCTAATTTGGATATGCCCAGCGCTACTTCAACCACCCACATGCACATCAAAAAATGGTTAAGTAGGCTCACCTACTTCTCTTTGTTCAACGAGAGCGGGGCCTTGTATACTTTTGTCCATGATAAGGAAGAAGAGTTTTTCCCTACCTAAGATCCTCCAACTGTCAGCTTTACCTACCTTTATGAGTGGCTAGAGTTTTAAATGCGCTTCCTCTTGTCAGCGCAATCAAAATGCGCTTTTATCATAGTGGGAGTGGTGGAGCGTCTTCCCTGGACGTTCTGATAGTGAGTAGCTGCATGATGATCACCTTGCACCCTCTTCTCTGAATTAATTTAAAGACTGTTTTCAACCACCCATTTCCGTCAATTCGCAAGTTTATCTTCAAATTTACGCGTTAGGGTTATCCTCAAGATAATTAGTAATTAATTTCCCACATATATTATACGAAGATTAATTGTATTTAGTTTTTCCAAAGGGTTTGGATTTTTAGAGTAAAACCTTTGTGTTATCACTGTATATGTGATTTCCTTAACACTGTTGTCTTGTTTTAATTTACAATTTGTAATAATATAGACTGATTTAAGTCACTGTAAAACAGCAAACACACATATCCATTTATGCCTACAGGTGGATTGAACTAGCCTAGATTGAGCGACTCTCGATCATAAAGATGTGAGCAGAATGATTCAACAACTGTACATGGGAAGACATGTGGTGATCAACAGTAACAACTCAACTCTATTAATTTTGATTAACAGAAAATAAATGGAACTGCAATTTATTCAGAGAATAAAATTTTTGAAATGGCTTCACCACTAGAATCCTGTGGGTCTTACCTTCTAATTTATTATTGATTAATTGATTTTTACTGTTGGCTCATTTTTTTGTGTGTGACAGGAAGTGTCTAATTTTCTGATCCTTTAATGATTAGTAACCATAGTAACCGCCATAAGGGACCCTACCTCCTTAAGGTTCCCAGTATATCTGGACCAGTGATCTTGGTAAATCTCTCCCTTATATACAATGATTGCATAATCAATAATATTTTTATGATTCTAATTTATTATGTTCCTCTAATTTTACTAAGAAGTTGATGATGGCCTTGCGAGGAGTGTTCTAGTTGGGTTGTTGTAACTATCTATCAAAGATTTAAAATGTCCACTCCGCGTTAACCTTGATGTAAACTAGAAGGTAGAAGGTAAGCACCCTCGCGCTCCTTGTAAAGGGGGATGTGTGTGGCGTGTATTAATCGCCCGCTCCCCAAAAAGTTTTAGTTAAGACTCGTTGTGAATTAGATTAATTGACAATTCTCTTGCACCATTAATTGAGGCGATGCATGTTTTAATTGCGTTAATGGATTTCATACACCTTGATGGTGGTGTCGAAGTATGAATTGATTAATAAATAGACGATTGTTGTGCCATGAAAATGAAGTTAAGGATAAGTCATGTGTCATAGAATTGATGCTGACGTGATGAGTTATGTAATTGTTTGACACTCCACAACGATTATAATGTAAGAATGAATGTTTAGAATACTTGCGCACATTGTATTGATGTTGTTTATAACTAATTCATAAATCAGATCATGTGCACGCTTTGTTCAGTGTGGGAGTTGGTTATTTAGTAATTGGAATAATCACGCTCCTTACAGTAAAGTAGATGTTGACCTTGCACCCTAGTTAATGATAGTAGGATTGATGGACGGATGAATGGATGGTTGTTGATGCTCTTGGTTAGCTAGCTATTGGGATTGTTGCGTTAGTGGGATGTATCAATTGTTGATAATTGTGGATGTATTAATAGTCGTTAATTAAGGATGCGTTAATTGTTGATGCTTGTGGATGTGTTGATTGTTTTAGAATTCAGTTAGAATAATTGCACGCAGTGATTTAGTGGATGTGTGATTGGAGTATTGAACTTGTTACGCCAAGAGTAAATGGTTAGGTTGCTCTCGCGAAGATTTATTAATGTCCTAAATGATTAAAGTATTAGATTGACAACACGCACTAGTTAATGATTCACATGTTTAATTAATTGGTTAGATGACTCGTGCACCATGAAATAAATGTGGATGAATGGTCATTTCAATAATCAATTTACCCTTGTGCCTTTAACTATGTTAATTCTTGTTTTCTTGAGAATTGTATGATCCCGAAGACATATAGGAACTGTAATTGTATGATTGGTTATGTATTTATCTATTCTTACGTCTTGAAGTTATTGCGCGATTGCGCCTATAAGTGTTCTTTATTCATTGAAATAATGCTTCAGATTTATATTTAAGAATGATTGATGACAATTAATTTTGTTCATTGACTTATTGGATGATGTGACATTAATGTCGCTATCAATTGTGAGGTGTAGTTCCTAACTCAACTAAAATAATATTTCTTTTTACCTATTGGATTTTCACTTTTGCGGTCATAATGACAGGGTCGTTACATATGGTATCAGAGATGGTTCAACCGTACAACTATGGATAGTCACACCTTCCTATAAATTAACCATTGATTAATTCTTATCACTAAATAAATTATTAACATGTTCATGTGGTAATCACGATTAGAGGACACCACAAAGATTCACAACGTGGTGTTGGGAAGGAGGTGCGATGCCTCCAAAAGAGCCCACGCCCTGGGAGTCTAATCCCCAAGGGGAAGAACGAGTCCTTCGGCAGGATTCGATTGTTGTAAGGGATGTGGATGGTTGAAGACGTCCTGTTAGAGGATGTCATAGCCCTTGATTAGTAATCTATATAGAGTTGAGGGTAGGTCCCCTGTGCCCCTGAGGGTTCGTAGCACGCCGCAAACAGTATTGTTGGAATTCGTGTAATGTATAGAATATTAAGTTCCCATGTTCACAAGTGCCACGAATGGCTCAGTCGTCGAGGGATGGTTGGAGAACAAGGAGACGGGCTTCGCACTTTGCGGTTGCGACCTCTAGTGCGAAGGTTAGCATGGCGGTCTTCAGCGAAAAGGGAGCTCTCTTCTTTGGTGTAAGATGCTCCTACCTCAGCTAAACAAGGCCGTCAAAGCCATGTTATGAGAACGGTTCGAGGAATGATTCTAGTAGAAGTAAATGTCAGAAGAACTCATTGAGAGACAACTCAATGAGTCCAGCACCTTACAACAAGATGGTCGTATGGTTCCGGATTATGAGACCCGATTTATGGAGCTACTATAGTATGCTCCCATCTGAACATAGAGAAGATAGAGGTCAACAAGTTTATGTTCGGCCTTAACTCCAACTTTCGAACAAAGGCATGGATATAAATGCCTCAAAGGATGTGTGATGCAATATAGTAGGCCTTGTAGCTGAGGGAGAATTTACCACGATGAATAACCGCCAGGCCAAGCACTAGTCCACTGTGCTCGAGGCATTAGGTACCATCGCCACCCAAAATTTTAACATTTTTTCGATCCTGGTGCTATAGATAGCTCCATTTCTAGTACCGCACTAAAGGGATTTAGTTAAAGGATTTTGACAAGACGAGTTTAGATTCATCGATATGGCTTCCGGTACTAACCGGATGGTTGGAGGAAGGGGTATGCACTATCACTTTAACCTGGAGATGGTGTAACGAAGTCCGATCTACGTCACTATCTTAAGATCTTATGACGACATGATTATTATAGATTGGTGGGAATCACATGATGCGATACTAAACGGTAATATGAAGTGGTTGATTTGGACCGACGATGAAGGACAAAGAAGTGTGATTGTAGAAAGAAAACATGGAGTATCCCCGAGGTTCATTTCTTCCTTATAGCTAGAAGAGAGCACACGCAAGGGTGCAAGCTATATGCATACTTAGCGCCAAACGTCAAGGGCATGGAGGAAGGATTAGAAGACCTTCTGGTAGTACGAGATTTTTCAAGCGTGATTCCCCGAGGAATTTCCAGGTGTGTCGCCCGAAGCCAACATGGAATTTACCATCGACATAAAACTTGGAACTGAATCGATGGAAAGAAATCCTTATCGGATGTCAACCCCTGTGGTACAGGAGTTGAAAGTGCAACTGAAGGAGTTGTTGGACATAGGACTTATACATCCATGTGTATCACCTTGGGGTTCTCCTATTAACTTCATACGGAAGAAGGATGGGTTGTGGAGACTCTACTTGACTACTGCCAAGTATTCCTTGACAACATTTTGATATATTCTCAGATGATAGAAGATCAGGATGAAACTTTACGCTTGGTTCTATAGTGTTGTGAGAGAACAAACTATGGGAAGTGATCGCAATGATATAAAGCATTCATTTCTTTGGGCATGTTATCTCCGAAGAAGGTATCACTGTGGATCCAGTGAAGGAAGAGGCCATTATGGAGTGGCCTGCACCGACGAATGTCCCAGAAGTGCGTAGGTGCATGCCTTTAGTGGCATATTATCGATGGATCGTCGACGGTTCTTCGAAGATAGAAAATCTGATTACAGAATTCTAGAAGAAGAACAAGAAGTTTGTGTGGAATGAGAAATGTGTGGAATCATTTCAAAGGCTCAAGGAGCCGTTGATGACAGTGCCAATACTAAAAGTCCATGGCATGGACAAGGACTTCTTGTTATGCTCTGATGCATCCAAGGAAGGCTTAGGCGGAGTCTTGATGCAAGACGGTCGAGTGATCGCTTACATCTCGAGGAAGTTAAGAAAGCATGAGGAAAACTATGTGATGCACAATTGGGAGTTTTTATCCATTGTGTATGCCCTCGGAGTGTGGAGACACTACCTGATTGGATGAAATATCGCACTAAAAATGGGCCACTATGGTTTACAACAACGTTTTACGCAAGATGACTTGAACGTGTGGAAAAGGTGTTGGTCATAACTACTTATCAATTATGATATTGAGATTTCCTACATAAAAGGAACAATGAACAACACATATTTTCAGTGATACCTCTTCAAACAAATCTACGTGAAAAGATTCTAACTACAACATGACATTGACTGGTATAAGAGGGTAAGGAATTTTTCGGGCAAGACACTGTGTTGGTACAAAAATTGAGTGATATACTATGGACAACGACGGATCTTTCAGATACAATAACACTATTTACTTACATCCCAACGATGAATTGACATGTTTTGATCTTATGCGAGGCTCATAGAGCACTGTACATGGCTCATCCAGCATTCATGAAGACGAGGATGGACCTTAGGCCTTTATTCTTATGGAAGGGATAAAGGCATACATCATCAATTGCATGTCCATATGTCTAGAATGTCAGCGGTTGAAGGCTGAACATAGACATTTGGAAGGGTTACTACGACCACACTCTATTCTAGAATCAAAATGGGAGGTCATTTCGATGGAATTGATTGGGGAAATTGCCACTAACGGCAAGGAGGCTCGACTCAAATCATCATGATAGTTGACACTCTAACGAAGAGTTCACATTTGACCCTGTGCATACGACGCATCAAGCATCCAGTGTAGCTAGAGTTTATATCAACAAGATATTGAGACTACCAGAGGTACCAAATGATCATATCCGATCGAGGATTGGTATTTACAAGACGATTTTGGACTAGTTTCCAAGAGGCCTTAGGAACCCCACTTAAATTTAGTACCACGTATCACCTGGAGGCGGATGGGCAGACAAAACAAATGAACAAAAATTTGGAAGGTTGTGTTGAGTATCATGTGTTGAACCAACATAAATGTTGGGAATAGTTCTTTCCACTAGTAGAGTTGGCTTACAACAAAAACCATCCAAGAACCATTAACATGGCGCCATGTGAGTTTTTTTATGAGTGACCATGGCGGATGCCTCTGAGTTGGGATTGACTCGAGGATGAGGCCCTGGTAGGACCAAAAGTGATCCTATATTTGAAGGAACAAATGCAAACTATACGAAAGGGGATGGAGGAAGCGCATGATCGACAGAAGGGGTTTTCGATGCACATCGTGTCGACCATAGTTATGAAGGGCATAACATCTATTCGTGCCTCATTCTTTGAGATGTTGCATGATTTTTTATCTTGTATCTGTGTGTGACTTTAGGTCAGTGATCCTACGCATGAAATTGACTGAGTTTTTGGCAGATTTTGGGCGAGGGTGTGCTTACGACAGATCCAATCCGCCTTCTGGACCATCGCATTCGATAGATATGACGTTAAACTTTCGATCAGGTCATGGTCCAGTGGGACAATTATAGTCTGCACTCGGCTACCTAGGAGGATGCATATGATACGCGTCGACAGTTTCCATTTTTGTTGAAAGCTAGACATTTAGACAATGTGAGATACTTTATTTCTACACTTGTATTGTTAAACTTCAGGACAAAGTTTAAACCAAGAGGGGGTGTATATAACATCCCACTCTTCCACACCCCTGATTGGACTTATTTTTTAGGACACTTGCATGCAAGTGATCCGGTTCATTATATGATTGACTTTTTCTGTTATGGATTTTGATGATCTTGTGATGTGATGATATGTATTTTATCATATTTATATCTAGACCAATTGAGGATGTCGATGGCATCAATAGACCTCCTCGGTCTTTGGATGGAGTCTGGGAGTGGACTACTATGGTTTGATTGTTTTTGATATTGCATATGTGACATATGACTCGTATATTATGATGTTGATTTTGGATCACTGACATATTTCATTAATGGATGCAGGCTGACAGTAGATTGCTAACCAGACTCACATTTGGAGTAAAGGAGTCATGCACGATAATTAGATATATTGAGGGAGAGGGGTGGTAGTAGCTCTGCCACATCCTACTAGCACTCTTTTTGTGGCTCGAACTGTATGTTAACGATTACCTAGTTCGAAAGATCCACAATGTCATGAGGGAAGACTATGACAGTTGCTCACAATGATTCTATGGGGCACACAATAATGAAGGGTCCTTATTCCTTAGAGGCCCTTAGTCTCCCACAAGGTCACTTGATGGAGTATTGACTCCAAGGGTTGATGTCTACCAAAATCAGTCAAAAGGCAAGTGACACCCTTGGAGCACATATGCGTCTTGAAGGAAAAGTCGCATAAATGAAACATGAATGCACGTGAGTGGCACCCTTGGAGCACATACTACGTCTTGAACGAAACGTCATGGTTTTAACATTGGTGAGTGAATGAACCTAGGTACCTAGAAAATAATATCGCATTTTGACCTGGTTAGCCTTAAAATAAATGTTGCATTAGTAAATTCTAAATTATAAAATCTCCGTTAAAAACAATTTTATTGAGCATAGTTGAATTTAAAGCCTAGGGCTAAGTTGGACATGAGAACTAAAAATTATTTATGAAAGTAATAAAGCGGGATGAAGAAAATGGGGTAAAAATTTAATTTAAAAATTAATTGAGGATTAAATTATTTAAAAGATTAATTGTTCTTTATGTGCAATCTTGCTAATTTCAAACTTAAAGAAAAACGGGAAACTTAATTACAAAAGGAATGAGAAACTTAGGAGGGAATCTAATCTAGAAAAATTTCCATTTTCTAACTCAACTAAGTTTTAAGAATGGTGTCAGTCATTAAGTGAAGGAGGAGCATTTTTATGAACGCTTTTAGGTGGGTCAGGGAAATTCACAATTTAATATAATTAATTATATGAATTTCTAGTGCAACTTAGGGATCCGATGACAAGTGTATGGGGGAGGATTTTCCTAATAAAAATTTAATAAAAAGAATTAAAGGTGCATTTTTGTAGCTAGTCACTAAGAGAACTCTATAAAAGAAATGGCAGAGGAGGGGGATGGATCATGATTGGTATGTGTAAGGTTATGCTACCGGATTTTTCTCTTGACTGATTTTTCTTGTGGGAGTTGGGATACCCAACTCGAATAGAGAGTGGTATCTTGACCTTGCGAGGCGAGTTGGGAGCTAGCCTTCTCTGGTTTGTGTGAGTGGCCCCTTTGCAGCTTGGGGGGCTCATGGAGAATAAGAGTACCCATAGAATTGGTTGGGAGGTACCGATGAGGTCTTATCGGTTAGAAATCAGGTATTTGTTGGAACGCAAGCACGAGATAGCCAATTCCGATTCCACGACTTCAATTACGGTACGAGTGCTAAATTTTGCACTTGAAAGTAGTTAAAATTGTATGTGAAATTATAGGTTGAACAAAATTGTAATGGTTCCCTGAATTTGCATGTGTGTTCTCTTGTTTTGTTGATCCGATGATTAAAAGGCCCGTGGTTTATTTTAAAAGTTTTCATTTTCCCCTTCACCATCGTTGCATCCAGTGTATTCTTTGCGCTTGAGTTTCTTACCTTCTACTCGCTCAACTTGTAAAACTCAATCAATATCTTTGTGCCATCGATTCCTTTTAGATATTTCTGTGCCTTCTTGTTTCGTCCAACTAATGGCATTGAAATCAATGCAGTGCTCCACAATCCTACATGAAGTCTGCGTCCTTGTCCCTGCGTTCAGTATGGGCCATTTCAGCGTTGTTTTTTTTGTTGATCTCTCTCAATTTAGGATCTTAGAACATTGGGAAAGCCTTCCCTTACCCCTGCATCTCCTACAGTTTCCTTTCAGAGGGCTGCAAGGAGTTTTGTTCTTTTTATTTTTACATAGCAAGTATAAAGTTAAGAATCGAGGTTTCCAGAGTGCTGAGAAGGGAAAGCCTGGCGTACGCTTCTTTTTATTTTAAACAGGAGTTTCTTCTTTTTATTTTTAGACAACAAGAGGTTTCTGAGAGTGCTGAGAAGGGAAGGCATGACATTACGTTTCTTTTTATTTTACATAGGAGTTTATTTTTACAAAACAAGTATAAAAATTAAGACTCGAGGTTTCCGAGAGTGATAAGAAGGGGATGGGTAGTGTTATGTTTCTTTTTACTTTTACACAGTAGTTACTTCATTTATTTATACATTGTAAGTATAAAAAGGGAATGCCTGGCTTTTCGTTTCATTTTATTTTTACACAACAAATAAATAACTAAAATTTAGATTCATGAGTGTTGAGAATGGTTCTGGGGAAATAAGAAATTGTACTATCGCATTGTATCGTTGTTGTGGGGAGTACAACAATTTCTAGATCGTATTTGTTCTTGTGGAGAGAGCCGGTGGGATTTTGTATTTTTATAGGAGTTCAAGTAAAATAGCGATAACCTCTTCTGATATTCTCTTTGGGTGGGCGAAAAACGTGGTCATTCACTCGCGCTCTATACCTGTATCAGTCCTTCCTGCTCTGAATTTCCTTCCGTCCCGCCCAATCATGGCTATCTACCTGGTAATTCGGATATGCCCAAATCTACTTCAACCACACACCTGCACATCAATAAATGGTTCAGTAGGCTCACCTAGTTCTCTTTGTTCTACTAGAGCAGGGCCTTGTATACTTTTGTCGACTATAAGGAAGAAGAGTTTCTCCTTACCTAAGATCCTCTAGCTGTCGGCTTTACATTTACGAGTGGCCATAGTTTTAAACGCGCTTCCTCCTTTCAGGACAATCAAAACACACTTTTATCATAGTGGGAGTGGTGGAGCGTCTTCCCTGGCCATTGTGATAGGAAGTGTCTAATTTTATGATCCTTTAATGATTAGTAACCATATTAAACAATAGTAGCGGTCATAAGGGACCCTACCTCCTTAATGTTCCTAGTCTCTACACGCAGTGTTCTAGTTGGATTGTTGTAACTATCTATCGAATAGTTAAAGTGTCCATTCCACGTTAACCTTGATGTAAACTAGAAGGTTTCAAGGTATCACCCTAGCGTGCCTTGTAAAGGGTGATGTGTGTGGCGTGTAAGTTTTAGTTTAGACTCCTTGCGACTTAGATTACTTTACAATTCTCTTGCGCTATTAATTGAGGTGATGTATGTTTTAATTCCGTTAATGGATTTCATGCACCTTGATGCTATTACTTGATGGTGGTGTTGAAGTATGAATTAATTAATAACTACACTGTTGAGCCATGAAAATGAAGTTAAGGTTAAGTCATGCGTCATAGAATTGATGTTAACGTGATGAGTTATGTAATTGTTTTACACTCATGCACAACTATTATAATGTAGGAATGATTGTTTAGAATACGTGCGTGCATTGTATTGATGTTTTTTTTTATGACTAATTCATAAATCAGACCACACACACCACTTGTTCAGTGTGGGATTTAGTTATTTAGTAATTGGAATAATAACGCTCCTTATAGTAAAGTAGATGTTGACCTTTCTCCCTGCTTACTGATATTAGGATTGATGGACTAATGAATGGATGGTTGTTGATGTTGGTTGTCAGCGAGTTGTTGGGATTGTTTTGTTAGTGGGATGTATCAATTGTTGATAATTGTGTATGTATTAATCGTCGTAAATTATGGATGCATTAATGTTGATTCTTGTGGATGTGTTTATTGTTCTAGAATTCAGTTAGAATAATTGCGTGCAGTGATTTAGTGGATGTGTGATCGTTGGAGTATTGAACGTGTTGTGTCATGAGTAAATGATTAGGTCACTCGAGAGAATCTTTATTAATGTCTTTAATGATTAAAGTATTAGATTGACTACGTGCACTAGTTAATTATTCACATGTTTAATTAATTGGTTAGATGACTCATGCACCATGAAATAAATGTGGATGAATGGTCGATTCAGTAATCGTTTTACCCTTGCACCTCTAACTATGTTAATTATTGTTTGCTTCAGAATTGTATGCTCCTGACGACATATAACACCTATAGTTTTATGATTGGTTATGTATTTTTCTAATCGTGCATCTTGAATTTATTGCGTGATTGTGCGATAAGTGTTCTTTATTCATGGAAATAATCTGTCGTCTTTATATTTAGGAATGATTGATGACAGTGAATTTTGTTTAATGATTTATTGGATGATGTCCCATTGATGTCGCTATTAATTTTGAGGTGTAGTTCCTAATGCAAAGAAAAAGAATGTTTTTTTACATGTTGTATTTTTATTTATATGGTCGTAACATGGGGTCGTTACGATACTCCTTAATATGAGGGAGATCTATAATTCTTTTTTTTCTCAACATGGAGTTCGCATATGATGCAAGTGCACACATACACATCACTGCACACACACACATCATGTCATCAAATCTCTCCAAATTGCAAAATTCGAGGAAAAGTTTGCACCTCATAAATTTGATTTATCTTGGTGCATGATAGATCTGAAGTTAACATGGATCTACACTTGCTACAATTTAGTCTAAGATGGATGTCAATAATAATTTTTTGATAAAATTACTTTTCATGTTATTTTTTTTTATCAATAGATTAAAAAATAAATTTATTGATTTTGTGGTTTTTCATCATGCAATGTTATTTTAATTTAGCATTATTTATTTGCAATCCTCTTTAGCAATTCAATGCAATTATATTTTTTTATTATTGAATAATAATTTCAAGGATTTTTTAATATGACGCTGATGTTGATAATGATAGTTAGTCATGTATTGAAATAAAATTTGGTTTATCTAACCTAAAGAAAGGTAAGGAATTAATTGGTTTTCTTTAAAATTTAATTTTTGTACCGGAAAATATTAAAGAGAAGCATTCATGAATCACCATATTTTTATGAGTGAAAAAGTTAGGAAGTTCCATATTGTAATGAAATTGTTATCTAATATAGGTGTATATAAGAAATTGTTTTACCCGCAATGTTTTAGGAATTTCCCAATGGCCTATTTCAGTAATTTTCTCTAAAGATAGTGAGAGTTTTTTCTTATTTTAACAATCTTGATTTTCTTCATTACTCTAATAAAACATAGAGATATTTATCATCTTTTAGATTACGATTGATCACCTCCTTTTAATATGTTAAATTTTTTGTATCCTCTAATTCTCATCCCACCAAAATTTCTTCTTAAATTCTCAATAGTGGCCTCTTCATTTATTCCCCAATAATCTAGCCACAACAAGTATCATATTTATGTCAATCTCAATTGAGCCCTAGTTGGTTTTGACTAGAGTGACTCACTTCACTTGTCTCCTAGTTGGTATTGACTAGAGTTTGAAGCAATATTAGGAGGTGCATTGTCTTTCAACTTATTTATGTTGTTCTTGTACATTAGGTACCTAGTAATAGAATTCTTCTCAATGGAAGAAATTTTATAGCATCATTTGTTACTTCATATGCATTGATTCCATATTGTCCTGATTCATATACCCTTTATGTACATTCCAACTCAATCCCCCTTTATTCGTCATAAAAAATCACTAAAAAACCTCAGTTTTGCAAATGTACTTGTCCTATCAATGATGCGACATGTGTACATATGGAACTTCCCCTTGATCATCCTACATACACATTTATTTGGCTAAAAAATACATTTTTTCTAAATTTTGGGCAGGGTTTATGGGTGCCTCTACTTCCCAACCCCGTATTGCCAATGGATAACTACTCTAACCACGTGATTGAAGTATAAAATGGATCCAAGAGGTAGAAGAGAGATCATCATGTCATTTTTCACCATTATGTTGGCCATATATTTCCTCTTTCGAAATCCCCCTTTCCCTTTCTTTTGACTTATCCCTTCAGAACTAGAAATTTGGTCATATATTGCCTTGTCTGCAAGCCACTTTTCCTTTGATATTGATTTATCCCTTCGGTCCTGGAAACCCTTTTTTCCAAGAATCATTGCTTATCTCATCTTTTCATAGCTAGTCCATTCCTCTTTTTTGAATCTTCTTGAGCATAGGAGTCTGGGGTACTGTTGACCATCATTGGCTTGGGTGGAGGGCCTGGAGTCGAGTACTCAAATATTTTCATAGCTATTACAATTGGTAATGACCCTTGCTTCTACTATTTATTAATAAAATAATATTGTATCCTATCATCTCTCTTGTTTCAGTCTATGATTATTTCATTTGGGTAATTTATTAACTAAAACACCAATATATTTATTTTCAATGATCTTATGGGAGAATTATGTATCTTGTAACTACCCCATTGGAGTTATCTTCTCCATCGTGTGTAGGAAATTTAAGGAGTTATCAAAGAGGAACGTTGGAGCGAAAGGTTTCAATTGAGGGATCATCGCAAACATTTGGAATCGGGCATGTCTCCCATTTTCTCACTAAAATTTAGTTATAAGATTGTTTGATTGTTATGGTGGGAATGAGTGCATTCTTCTTGGTCAATGCTCTGTTGCAGTTGTAACCCAAAATCATAGGAGAAATTTCT
>JASDQU010243657.1:164529-189479 GCA_032191745.1 Picea mariana | reverse complement strand
ACATCCATCTTAGACTAAATTGTAGCAAGTGTAGATCCATGTTAACTTCAGATCTATCATGCACCAAGATAAATCAAATTTCTGAGGTGCAAACTTTTCCTCGAATTTTGCAATTTGGAGAGATTTGATAACATGATGTGTGTGTGTATACTGATGTGTGTGTGTGCACTTGCATCATGTGCGAACTCCATATTGAGAAAAAAAAGAATTATAGATCTCCCTCATATTAAGGAGTATCGTAACGACCCCATCGTTACGACCACATAAGTAAAAATACAACATGTAAAAAAACATTATTTTTCTTTGCATTAGGAACTACACCTCAAAATTAATAGCGACATCAATGGGACATCATCCAATAAATCAATAAACAAAATTCAGTGTCATCAATCATTCCTAAATATAAAGACGACAGATTATTGCCATGAATAAAGAACACTTATCGGCACAATCATGCAATAAATTCAAGACACAAGACTAGAAAAATGCATAACCAATCATAAAACTACAGGTGTTATATGTCGTCAGGAGCATACAATTCTGAAGCAAACAATAATTAACATAGTTAGAGGTGCAAGGGTAAAACGATTACTGAAACGACCATTCATCCACATTTATTTCATGGTGCATGGGTCACCTAACCAATTAATTAAACATGTGAATCATTAACTAGTGCACGTAGTCAATCTAATACTTTAATCATTAAAGACATTAATAAAGATTCTCGAGAGTGACCTAATCATTTACTCATGACACAACACGTTCAATACTCCAACGATCACACATCCACTAAATCACTGCACGCAATTATTCTAACTGAATTCTAGAACAATAAACATATCCACAAGAATCAACATTAATGCATCCATAATTTACGAAGATTAATACATACACAATTATCAAGAATTGATACATCCCACTAACAAAACAATCCCAACAACTTGACAACCAACATCAACAACCATCCATTCATTAGTCCATCAATCCTAATATCAATAAGCCGGGAGAAAGGTCAACATCTACTTTACTATAAGGAGCGTTATTATTCCAATGACTAAATAACTAAATCCCACACTGAACAAGGGGTCTGTGTGATCTGATTTATGAATTAGTCATAAAAAAACATCAATACAATGCACGCACATATTCTAAACAATCATTCTTACATTATAATAGTTGTGCATGAGTGTAAAACAATTACATAACTCATCACGTCAACATCAATTCTCTGACGCGTGACTTAACCTTAACTTCATTTTCATGGCTCAACAATGTAGTTATTAATTAATTCATACTTCAACACCACCATCAAGTAATAGCATCAAGGTGCATGAAATCCATTAACGGAATTAAAACATACATCACCTCAATTAATAGCGCAAGAGAATTGTAAAGTAATCTAAGTCGCAAAGAGTCTAAACTAAAACTTACACGCCACACACATCACCCTTTACAGGGCACGCTAGGGTGATTACCTTGAAACCTTCTAGTTTACATCAAGGTTAACGTGGAATGGACACTTTAACTGTTCGATAGATAGTTACAACAATCCAACTAGAACACTGCGTCTAGAGACTAGGAACATTAAGGAGGTAGGGTCCCTTATGACGGCTACTATCGTTTAATATGGTTACTAATCATTAAAGGATCAGAAAATTGGACACTTCCTATCACAATGGCCAGGGAAGACGCTCCACCACTCCCACTATGATAAAAGTGTGTTTTGATTGTCCTGAAAGGAGGAAGCGCGTTTAAAACTATGGCAACTCGTAAATGTAAAGCCGACAGCTAGAGGATCTTAGGTAAGGAGAAACTCTTCTTCCTTATAGTCGACAAAAGTATACAAGGCCCTGCTCTAGTAGAACAAAGAGAACTAGGTGAGCCTACTGAACCATTTATTGATGTGCAGGTGTGGGGTTGAAGAAGATTTGGGCATATCTGAATTACCAGGTAGATAGCCATGATTTGGCAGGACGGAAGGAAATTCAGAGCAGGAAGGACTGATACAGGTAAAGAGCGCGAGTGAATGACCACGTTTTTCCGCCACCCAAAGAGAATATCAGAAGGGGTTATCGCTATTTTAATTGAACTCCTATAAAAATACAAAATCCCACTGGCTCTTCTCCACAAGAACAAATACGATCTAGAAATTGTTGTACTCCCCACAACAACGATACAATGCGATAGTACAATTTCTTATTTCCCCAGAACCATTGTCAATACTCATGAATCTAAATTTCAGTTATTTATTTGTTGTGTAAAATTAAAATGAAACGAAAAGCCAGGCATTCCCTTTTTAATACTTGCGATGTATAAATAAATGAAGTAGCTACTGTGTAAAAGTAAAAAGAAACATAACACCATGCATCCCCTTCTTATCACTCTCGGAAACCTCGAGTCTTAATTTTTATACTTGTTGTGTAAAAATAAACTCCTATGTAAAATAAAAAGAAACGTAATGCCATGCCTTCCCTTATCAGCACTCTGAGAAACCTTGATTCTTAACTTTATACTTGTTGTCTAAAAATAAAAAGAAGAAACTCCTGTTGTCTAAAATTAAAAAGAAGAAAATACTTTATTCTTAACTTTATACTTGCTATGTAAAAATAAAAACAGCAAAACTCCTTGCAGCCCTCGGAAAGGAAACTATAGGAGATGCAGGAGTAACGGAAGGCTCTCCCCAGGTTCTGAGATCCTAAATTGAGAGAGATCAGCAAAGAAAACAACGCTGAAATGGTCCATACTGAACGCAGGGACAAGGACGCAGACTTCATGTAGGATTGTGGAGCAATAAATTGATTTCAATGCCATTGGGTGGACGAAACAAGAAGGCACAGAAATATCTAAAAGGAATCCATGGCACAAATATAGTGATTGAGTTTTACAAGTTGAGCGAGTAGAAGGTAAGAAACTCAAGCGCAAAAAATACAGTGGATGCAACGATGGTGAAGGGGAAAATGAAAACTTTTAAAATAAACCACGGGCCTTTTAATCATCGGATCAACAAAACATGAGAACACACAAGCAAATTCAGGGAACCATTACAATTTTGTTTAACCTATAATTTCACATACAATTTTAACTACTTTCAAGTGCAAAATTTAACACGCGTACCGTAAATGAAGGCGCGGAATCTGAAATGGCTATCTCGTGCTTGCGCTCCAATGCTTTCTAACCGCTGAAGCCTCATCGGTACCTTTCAACCAATGCTATGGGTATTTTTATTCCCCATGATCCCCCCAGCTGTAAAGGGGCCACTCACACAAACCAGAGAAGGCTATCTCCCAGCTCGCCTTGCAAGGTCGAGATACCACTCTCTATTCGAGCTGGGTATCCCGACTCCCACAAGAACAATCAGTGAAGAGAAAAATCCGACAGCATAACCTTACACATACCAGTCATGATCCATCCCCCTCCTCCGCCATTTCTTTTATAGAGTTCTCTTAGTGACTAGCTACCAAAATGCACCTTTAATTCTTTTTATTAAATTTTTATTAGGAAAATCCTCCCACATACACTTGTCACCGGATCCCTAAGTTGCACTAGAAATTCATATAATTAATTATAATGAATTGTGAATTTCTTTAACCCACCTAAAGGTGTTCCTAAAAATGCTCCTCCTTCACATTCCCTTAATGACTGATGACTTTCTTAAAACTTAGTTGAGTTAGAAAATGGAAATTTTTCTAGACTAGATTCCCTCCTAAGAACCTCATTCCTTTTGTAATTAAGATTCCCCTTTTTCTTTAAGTTTGAAATTAGCAAGTTTGCACATAAAGAACAATTAATCTTTTAAATAATTTAATCCTCCATTAATTTTTAAATTGAATTTTTAGCCCATTTTCTTCATCCGCCTTTATTACTTTTTTAATTAATTTTTAGTTCGCATGTCCATCTTAGCCCCAGGCTTTAAATTCAACTAGGCTCAACAAAATTGTTTTTAAGGGAGATTTTATAATTTAGAATTTACTCATGCAACATTTTTTTAAGGATGACCAAGTCAAAATGCGATATTATTTTCTAGGTACCTAGGTTCATTCACTAACCAATGTTAACATCATGATGTTTCCTTCAAGATGTAGTACGTGCTCCAAGGGTGCCACTCACGTGCATTCATGTTTCATTTATGCAACTTTCCCTTCAAGACGCACTATGTGCTCCAAGGGTGTCACTCGCCTTTTGACTGATTTTAGTAGACATCGACCCTTGGAGTCAATGCTCCGTTCGGTGACCTTGTGGAAGACTAAAGGCCTCTAAGGAATAAGAAACCTTCATTATTGTGCGCCCCATAGAATCATTGTGAGTGACTATTATAGTCTTCCCTCACGACATTGTGGATTTTTCAAACTAGGTAGTCATTAACCGACAGTTCGATCCATGAAAAGAGTGCTAGTAGGATGTGGCAGGGCTACTACCACACCTCTCCCTCAATATCTCTAGTTATCGTGCATGACCCCTTTACTCCAAATGTGATTTTGGTTAGCAATCTATCATCAACCTGCATCCATCAACGAAATATGTCAGTGATCCAAAATCAACATCATAATATACCAGTCATATGTCACATATGCAATATCAAAAACAGTCAAGCCATAGCAATCCACTCCTGGACTCCATCCAGAGTCCAAGGAGGTCTATCGATGCCATCAACATCCTCAATCGGTCCAGATTATTGGACACTCAGGAAAAACTAGTCAATAGCACATGTAGATACAAATATGATAAAATACATATCATGACATCACAAGATCATCAAAATCTATAACAAAAAAAGTCAATCATATAATGAACTGGATCGCTTGCATGCAAGTGTCCTAAAAAATAAGTCCAATCAAGTGTGTGCAAGAGAGGGATGTTATATACACACCCTCTTGGTTTAAACTTTGTCCTGAAGTTTAACAGTACAAGTGTAGAAATAAAGTATCTCACACTGTCTAAATGTCTAGCTATCAACAAAAATGGAAATTGTTGACGCGTACCATATGCGTCCTCCTAGGTAATCGAGTGCAGACTATAATTGTCCCACTGGACCATGGACTGATCGAAAGTTTGACGTCATATCTATTGAATGTGATGGTCTAGAAGGCAGATTGTCTCCGTTGTGAGTACACTGTCGCCCAAAATCCTCCAAGAACTCAGTCAATTTCATGCGTAGGTTCACTGACCTAAATTCACACACAGATACAAAACAAAAATCATGCAAAATCTCAAATAATGAGGCATGACTAGATGTTAAGCCCTTCATAACTATGGTCGACTCGATGCGCATTGAAAACCCCTTATGTTGATCATGTGCTTCCTCCATCCCCTTTTGTATAGTTTGTATTTCTTCCTTCAAATATAGGATCGCTTTTGGTCCTACGAGGGCCTCATCCTTGAGTTAATCCCAACTCAGAGGCATCCACCATGGTCACTCATAAAAAAATTCACATGGCGCCATCTTAATGGTTCTTGGATAGTTTTTGTTGTAAGCCAAATCTACCAGTGGAAAGAACTATTCCCAACATTTATGTTGGTCCAACACATGCATACTCAACACAACCTTCCAAAGTTTTGTTCATTCGTTCTGTCTGCCCATCTGCCTCCAGGTGATACGTGGTACTAAATTTAAGTGGGGCTCCTAAGGCCTCTTGGAAGCTAGTCCAAAATCGTCTTGTAAACATCGATCCTCGATTGGATATGATCCTTTGGTACCTCTAGTAGTCTCAATATCTTGTTGATATAAACTCTAGCTACATTGAATGCCTGATGCATCATATGCATAGTGTCAAATGTGAACTCTTCATTAGAGTGTCAACTATCATGATGATTTGAGTCAAGCCTCCTTGTCGTTAGCGACAATTTTCACAATCAATTCCATCGAAATGACCTCCCATTTCGATTCTAGAATAAAGTGTGGTCATAGTAACCCTTTCAGATGTCTATGTTCTGCCTTCGACCCCTAACCTTCTAGACATCTCGCCACATAGTTGATGATGTACGCCTTTATCCATTCCATAAGAATAAAGGCTTAAGTTTTGTCCTCATCTTCATGAATCCTAGATGAGCCATTTACAATGCTCTATGAGCCTCGCATAAGATCAGAACTTCTCAATTCATCATTGGGATGTAAGTAAATAGGATTATTGTATTTGAAAGATCTGTCATTGTCCACAGTATATCCCTCAATTTTGGTACCAACATGGTGTCTTGCCCGAAAAATTCTTTACTCTCTTATACCAGTCAATGTCACGTTGTACTTAGAATCTTTTCACATAGATTTGTTTGAAGAGGTATCACTGAAAATATGTGTTGTTCATTGTTCCTTTTATGTAGGAAATCTCAATATCATAATCGATAAGTAGTTATGACCAACGCCTTTTCCACATGTTCAAGTCATCTTGCATAAAACGTTGTTGTAAACCATAGTGGCCCATTTTTAGTGCGAATTTTTGTCCAATCAGGTAGTGTCTCCACACTCTGAGGGCATACACAATGGATAAAATCTCCCAATTGTGCATCAATAGTTCTCCTCTTGCTTTCTTAACTTCATCGAGATGTATGCGATCACTCGATCGTCTTGCATCAAGACTCTCCCTAAGCCTTCCTTGGATGCATCAGTGCATACCAAGAAGTCCTTGTCCACACCAGGGACTTTTAGTATTGGTACTATCATCAAAATCTCCATGAGCCTTTGAAATGATTCCACGCATTTCTCATTCCACACAAACTTCTTCTTCTTCTTCTAGAATTCTGTAATAGGATTTTCTATCTTCAAAGAACCCTCGACGATTCATTGATAATATGCCACTAAAGGCATGTACCTACACACTTCTGGGACATTCGTCGGTGCAGGCCACTCCATAATTTCCTTTTCCTTCGTTGGATCCATAGCGATACCTTATTCGGAGATAACATGCCTAAAGAAATGAATGCTTCATAGCATTGCGATCGCTTCCCATAGTATTTTCTCTCACAACATTGTAGAACCAAGCGTAAAATTTCATCCTGATCTTCCATCATTTGAGAATATATCAAAATGTCCTCATGGAATACTTGACAGTAGTCAAGTAGAGTCTCCACAACCCATCTTTATTTCGTATGATGTTAACAGGAGCACCCCAAGGTGATACACATGGATGTATAAGTCCTACACCCAACAACTCCTTCAGTTGCACTTTGAACTCTTGTACCACAGGGGTTGACATCCGATAAGGATTTGTTTCCATCGATTCAGTTCCAAGTTTTATGTCGATGGTAAATTCCATCTTGGCTTCGGGCAGCACACCTGGAAATTCCTCAGGGAATCACTCTTGCAAAATCTCGTATTACCAGAAGGTCTTCTAATACTTTCGCCACACCCTTGACATTTGGCACTAAGTATGCATATAACTTGCACCCTTGCGCATGTTCTCTTCTATCTATAAGGAAGAAATGAACCTCGGGGATACTCCCTGTTTTCTTCCTACAATCAAACTTCTTTGTCCTTCATCATCGGTCCAACTCAACCACTTCATCTTACCATTGAGTATCGCATCATGTGATTCCCACCAGTCTATAATAATCATGTCGTCATAAGATCTTAATATAGTGACGTAGGTCGGACTTCGTTACACTATCTCTAGGATAAAGTGATAGTTCATACCCCTTCCTCCAACCATCTAGTTGGTACTCGAATCCATATCGACGAATCTAAACTCGTCTTGTTGAAATCCTTTACCTAAATCCCTTTAGTGCGGTACTAGAAATGGAGCTATCTATAGCACCAGAAATGAAAAAATTTTAAAATTTTGGTTGCCGATGGTACCTAATGCCTTGAGCACAGTGGATTGGTGCTCACCCTAGCGGTTATTCATCATGGTAAATTCTCCCTTAGGTATAAGGCCTATTTTACTACATCGCACATCGTCTGAGGCATTTATATCCATGCCTTTGTGCGAAAGTTGGAGTTAAGGCTGAACAGAAACTTGTTGACCTCTATCTTCTCTATGTTCAGATGGGAGCATACTGGAGTAGCTTCATAAATTGGGTCTCATAATCTGGAACCATACGACCATCTTGTCGTAAGGTGTTGGACTCATCAATCTATCGCTCGATGAGTTCTTTTGACATTTACTTCTACCAGAATCATTCCTCGAGCAGTTCTCATAACATGTCTTTGATGGCCTTGTTTAGCTGAGGTAGGATCATCTTACACGAAAGAAGAATGCTATGTTTTTGTTGAATACTGCCATGCTAACCTTCGCACTAGAGGTCGCAACCGCAAAGTATGAAGCCCGTCTCCTTGTTCTCCAACCATCCCTCAATGACTGAGCCATTCGTGGCATTTGTGAACTTAGGAACTCAATATTCTATACTTTACATGAATTCCAACAATATTGTTTGTGTCACGCCATGAATCCTCAGGGGCACAGGCGCCCTACCCTAAACTCTATCTAGATTACTAATCAAGGACTATGACATCCTCTAACAGGACCTCTTCAACCATTCACATCCCATACAACAATCGAATGTTGAAGGACTCGTTCTTCCCCTTGGGGATTAGATTCCTAGGGCGTCGTCTCTTCAGGAGGCATCGCACCTCCTTCCCAACACCACGTTGTGAATCTTTCGGGCATCCTCTAATCGTGATTACCATATGGACATGTTAATAATTTATTCAGCGATAAGTATTAATCAAGGGTAAATTTATAGGAAAGTGTGACTATCCACAGTTGTAGAGTTGAACCAACCTTGATACCATATATAACGACCCTATCATTATGACCACGAAAGTGAAAATCCAACAGGTAAAAAGAAATATTATTTTCTTTGAATTAGGAACTACACCTCACAATTGATAGCGACATTAATGTCACATCATCCAATAACTCAATGAACAAAATTAATTGTCATCAATCATTCTTAAATATAAATCCGAAACATTATTTCCATGAATAAAGAACACTTATCGACGCAATCACGCAATAACTTTAAGACGTAAGAATAGATAAATACATAACCAATCATACAATTACAGTTCCTATCTGTCATAAGGATCATAAAATTCTGAAGAAAAGAAGAATTAACATAGTTAAAGGTGCAAGGTTAAATCGATTACTGAAATGACCATTCATCCACATTTATTTCATGGTGCACGAGTCATCCAACCAATTAATTAAACATGTGAATCATTAACTAGTGCGCGTAGTCAATCTAATACTTTAATCATTCATGACATTAATAAATCTTCGCCAGAGCGACTAAAACCATTTACTCTTGGCGTAACAAGTTCACTACTCCATCAATCACACATCCACTAAATCACTGCGTGCAATTATTCTAACTGAATTCTAGAACAATCAACAGATCCACAAGCATCAACAATTAACGCATCCATAATTAACGACTATTAATACACCCACAATTATCAACAATTGATACATCCCACTAACGCAACAATCCCAATAGCTAGCTAACCAAGAGCATCAACAACCATCCATTCATCCGTCCATCAATCCTAATATCATTAACTATGGTCAACATCTACTTTACTATAAGGAGAGTGATTATTCCAATTACTAAATAACCAACTCCCACACTGAACAAAGCGTGCACATGATCTGATTTATGAATTAGTTATAAACAACATCAATACAATGCGCGCAAGTATTCTAAACAATCATTCTTACATTATAATCGTTGTGGAGTGTCAAACAATAAAATAACTCATCACGTCAGCATTAATTCTATGACACATAACTTATCCTTAACTTCATTTTCATGGCTCAACAGTCTAATCAATTCATACTTCGACACAACCATCAAGGTGCACGAAATCCTTTAACGCAATTAAAACATGCATCGCCTCAATTAATGGCGCAAGAGAATTGTCAATTAATCTAATTCACAAGGAGTCTTAACTAAAACTTTTCGGGGAGCGGGCGATTAAAACACGCCACACATCACCCTTTACAAGGAGCGCGAGGGTGATTACCTTCTACCTTCTAGTTTACATCAAGGTTAATGCGGAGTGGACATTTTAAATCTTTGATAGATAGTTACAACAACCCAACTAGAACACTCTTCGCAAGGTCATCATCAACTTCTTAAGAAAATTAGAGGAACATAATAAATTAGAATCATAAAAATATTATAGATTATGCAGTCATTCTATATAAGGGAAGCTAGTTAAGGGAGAAATTTACCAAGATCACTGGTCCAGATATACTGGGAACCTTAAGGAGGTAGGGTCCCTTATGGCGGTTACTATGGTTTAATATGGTTACTAATCATTAAAGGATCAGAAAATTAGACACTTCCTGTCACACACAAAAAAATGAGCCAACAGTAAAAATCAATTAATCAATAATAAATTAGAAGGTAAGACCCAGTGGTGAAGCCTTTTCAAAAATTTTATTCTCTGAATAAATTGCAGTTCCATTTAATTTCTGTTAATCAAAAGTAATAGAGTGTTGATCACTACATGTGTTCCCATGTACAGTTGTTGAATCATTCTGCTCACATCTTTATGATCGAGAGTCGCTCAATCTAGGCTAGTTCAATTCACCTGTAGGCATAAATGGATAAGTGTGTTTGTTGTTTTACAGTGACTTAAATCAGTCTATATTATTACAAATTGTAAATTAAAAGAAGACAACAGTGTTAAGGAAATCACATATACAGTGATAACACAAAGGTTTTACTCTGAAAATCTAAACCCTTTAAAAAAACTAAATACAATTAATCTTCGCATAATATATGTGGGAAATTAATTACTAATTATCTTGAGGATAACCCTAACGCGTAAATTTGAAGATAAACTTGCGAATTGACGGAAATGGGTGGTTGAAAACAGTCTTTAAATTAATTCAGAGAAGAGGGTGCAAGGTGATAATCATGCAGCTACTCACTATCAGAACGTCCAGGGAAGACGCTCCACCACTCCCACTATGATAAAAGCGCATTTTGATTGCGCTGACAAGAGGAAGCGCATTTAAAACTCTAGCCACTCATAAAGGTAAAGCTGACAGTTGGACGATCGTAGGTAAGGAAAAACTCTTCTTCCTTATCATGGACAAAAGTATACAAGGCCCCGCTCTCGTTGAAGAAAGAGAAGTAGGTGAGCCTACTTAATCATTTTTTGATGTGCATGTGGGTGGTTGAAGTAGCGGCATATCCAAATTAACAGGTAGATAGCAATGATTCGGTGGACCGGAAGGCAATTCGGAGTAGGTAGGAATGATACAGGTAAAGTGCGCGAGTGAATGACCACGTTTTTCCCCCACCCAAAGTGAAGATCATAAAGGCTTATTGCTATTTTAAATGAACTCCTATAGCGATACAAAATCCCATCGGATCTTCTCCACAAGAAACAATGAGACCTGGAAATTGTTGTACTCCCCACAATAGCGAAACAATGCGATAGTACAATTGCTTATTTCCCCAGAACCATTCTCAACACTCAGAAATCTAAATTTTAGTTATTAATTAATTTATTTATATGTTGTGTAAAAATAAAAAAGAAACGAAATGCCAGGCATTCCCTTCGCAGCACTCTGGGAGATCTCCTTTTTCAATTTTATACTTGCGGTGTATAAATAAAAGAAGTAACCACTGTATAAAAATAAAAAGAAACGTAACTCCAAGCATTCCCTTCTCAGCACTCTGGGAAACGTAGAGTCTTTATTTTTATAATTTTTGTGTAAAAACAACTCCTCTGAAACGTAACGCCAGGACTTCCCTTCTCAACACTCTGGGAAACCCCGATTCTTAACTTTATACTTGTTGTGTAAATATAAAAAGAAGAAACTCTTGTGTAAAATAAAAAGAAGCGTACACAGGATTTCCCTTCTCCGCACTCTGTAAACCTCGATTCTTAACTTTATACTTGTTGTGTAAAAATAAAAAGAAGAAAACTCCTTGCAACCCTTTGAAAGGAATCTACAGCAGACGAAGGGGTAAGGGAAGGCTCTCCCAAGGTTCTGAGATCCTAAATTGAGATAGCTCAACAAAAACGACAACGCAAAAATGGCCCATATTGAACGCGGGGACAAGGATCGTGTAGGATCGTGGAGCAATGCATCGATTTCAATGCCATTAGCTGGGTGAAACAAGAACGCGTAGAAATATCTAAAAGGAATCCAGGACACGCAGAGATAGTGATTGAGTTTTACAAGTTGAGCGAGTAGAATGTAAGACATTCAAGCGCGGAGAATACACTGGACGCAACGATGGTGAAGGGAACAACACTAACTTTTAAAATAAAACACTGGCGTTTTCATGATCAATCAACAAAATAAGAGCACATGCACCCAACTTCAGGGAACCATTACAATTTTGTTCAACGTATAAATTCACATACAACTTTAACTACTTTCAAGTGCAAAATTTAACACACGTACCGTAATTGAAAGCGTAGAATCTGAAATGGCTATCCCGCACTTGCGCTCTGACCAGTGCCTTGTCGCTAACCGAGGAGACCTCACAAGTACCTCCCAGCCACTGTTAGGGATACTTTTCCTCATCCTGAGACCTCGAGTCGCAAAAGGGCCACTCACACAAAACAAAGAAGGCTAGCTCCTAGCTCGCCTTGCAAGGTCGAGCTACCACTCTTTATTCAAATTGGAAATCCAAATTTCCACAAGAAAAATCAGTCAATAGAAAAATCCATTAACATAACCTTATGCATACCAATCATAATCCATCCCCATCCTTCGCCATTTCTTTTATAGAATTCTCTTAGTGACTAGCTGCCAAAATGCACCTTTAATTCTTTTTATTAAATTTTTATTAGGAAAATCCTTCGCGATACACTTGTCACCTGATCCCTTAGTTGCACCAAAAAATCGTTTAATTAATTATATTAAATTGTTAATTTCCTTGACCCACCTAAAAGCATTCCTAAAAACGCTCCTCGATGTCCCTTTATTCCATCACATTCTTTTAATTCTTAAAGCTTAGTTGAGTTTGAAAATGGAAAGTTTTCTAGACTATATTCCCTCCTAAGTTCCTCATTCATTTTGTAATTAAGTTTCCCCTTTTTTTCTAAGTTTGAAATTAACAAGTTTGCACATAAAAATCAATTAATCTTTTAAATAATTTAATCCTCCATTAATTTTAAAATTAATTTTTTTCCCCATTTTCTTCATCCCCCTTTATTACTTGCTTAATTAATTTTGAGTTCTCATGTCCAACTTAGACCTAGGATTTAAATTCAACTAGGATCAACAAAAAGTTTTTTAAGGGAGATTTTATAATTTAAACTTTACTCATGCAACATTTATTTTAAGGCTGACCAGGTCAAAATGCAATATTGTTTTCTAGGTACCGGGGTTCATTGACTAACCAATTTCAAAGTCATGACTTTCCCTTCAAGAGACACTACATGTTCTAAGGGTTCCACTCGACTTTTGATTGATTCTGGTAGACATCAACCCTTGGAGTCAATACTCTGTCAGGTGACCTTGTGGGAGACTAAGGGCCTCTAAGGAATAAGAACCCTGCTTTATTGCGTGCCCCTTAGAATCATTGTTAGCAACTATCATAGTCCTCACAACATTGTGGATCTCTCTAACTAGGTAATCGTTAACCTATAGTTTGAGCCACAACGAGAGTGCTAGTAGGTTGTGGTAGGGCTACTCCCACACCTCTCCCTCAATATCGCTGGTTGTCGTGCGTGACTCATTTTCTCCAAATGTGAGTCTGGTTAGCAAGCTATCGTGAACCTGCATCCATCAACAAAACATGTCAGCGGTACAAAATCAACATCATAATATACCAGTCATATGTCACATATGCAATATGAAAAACACTCAAACCATAAAAGTCTACTCCCTTACTCGATCCAGAGTCCAAGGAGGTCTATTGATGCCATCATAATCCTCAATCGGTCCAGAGTCCCACACAGTCAGGAAAACCTAGTCAATAGCACTTGTCGATACAAATATGATAAAATACATATCATCACATCACAACATCATAAAAATCCATAAGCGAAAGAGTCAATCATATAATGAACCGGATCACTTGCACGTAAGTGTCCTCAAAGAATAAGTCCAATAAGGTGTGCACAAGAGCGGGATGTTACAAGTAAAACATTGAAATGTTTTAACCGAGATCCACTTTAACTGTTCATCTATCATGGGTGGAGAGGGATTAAATCAGTCAAAGTGAAAACCTTTCCTCAAGTTTTTCATTTAAAAAAGATTTGCAACTCCAGGAATTTGATTGATCCAAAAAGGATCCAGAGAAGACTAAGGAAAACTCAGAATTCACCAAAGATACTCAGGAATCTTAGAATGACATCATCATGAAGATTTTCTCACAAGCTTTCCAATGGCATAAAAAAATTGTCAAATGGTGTTACGAACCAAAATATATTTGTGGTCAAAGTTTTGGTCAACCTAGCCTAGTAAGCGGGTATGAGTCAACATTCGTATTGTTGTCGTCAACATCAATTTGGATGACATCAATGTCTCTACAGTATATGTGGCGCACACACAAGGTGACCCATGTCATGATGATGTCAACATGATGTCAACATGGTTCCATCAACATGTGGACCAATAAGGAAGTGCCACATGGTAGTTCGTACACCAACATGGAAGACTGTACGAGACATGGAAGGATACCATGGAAGGGAGACTATGAAAGTGGATGGCATGAGCCAATGGTTGGCTACCATGTGGCACATTCATGGGCTGCCACATGGCAGTCCAAAAATGCCCAATGATGGCCCAAAACCAAATTTTCAAAAATAAAAAAAAGGGCCCAGCAAATCTGGTGGAGGTCTTGCCAAATTTAGTGGCCAAATTGCAACTTTTACAAATCTAAACAACAAAGCCAAACTTGTCGACAGTTTCAAACCACATATATATTGTTATAACTATAATCCCAAAAGGGGAGGCCTGTGGGCTCAACCTCGAGACCTCCCCCTATCCAAATGTCTTACATAGCATCTGTCAACTGTTGAGACAAACAACTCTGTTGGTCAATCTACCCAACATTTAATTTAAATGTCAATTTTGTCCATGGACGAGAGGATATCACTCAACGATACGATTGGGCATGTTTTTCGAGACAAAGTACATAGAATTAATTGCAAGTTGTAGGCATGAAATTCGAGACGATATTTCTCAAGGGCCTGGGAGTGAGAGATTTGGATTGAGGCATGGAGACAATCATTTTTGGGTAATTTGATGCCATAAATTCAATGGTGTTGTTTATTTTTTGATATGATAAAATCTTATGCAACTTAATTCCAGAATGTATACTTATGTATTTTTCCAAATTCTTTTGTTGAGTTAATAAAGAGGCCTATCCATTTGAGAGTAGGACTCGGAGATGTAGTCCACCATGGATGAACTTTGATCCTAATTTTAAGGGGACATATGGTCTAAATTCAGATGCAAAAGTCATAAATTTATAAAGCTGATAGATTGTCAATGTGGATAAGGAGATGCCCACCTCCTCGTTACTTAATTGGGATAACATGTTGTCCATATGAGTCAAAGAGAGTCCCACCTCTCCATTATTGTATTAGGTTTTATTTTTCACTAATTTGGATAGTTAGATCTATTTTTTTTGTTTGTTAATGTGGCCGAACCTGTTGGCATCAGGATTAACCTGTGACTTGAGAAACCACGACTCAGGGGAATCTAAGCTGTCAAAATCATCCGGGGATCGCACCCGGCCTGAGCCACACCAACCCTTAACATGGTTGGATTTTTTTCCCCCGCAGGTTTCGAACCGGTGACTTTTCAACATGGAGTGGCTTAACAACACACTCTGTCACTGACTATACTACACCTGAGGGACCGGATAGTTAGATCTATTATTATAATAATAGAGACTCATTTAATGATCTCTTTCCATTATTGGATAGGGTTTTATTTTCCACTACTTAGTTAGTTGGGTAGTTATATCTATTATGCTAATAATAGAGAATCATTTAATGAACTCTTTTTTACTTTGTCCAATGGACCATTTTGTAGTGCTATATAAAGGCCTAGAAAACCTTCTCATAATATCAAGTTACTCATTTTTTATTCTCTCATATTTTCTATTGTTTATTGTGATATCAATTAGCTCTGAGTGATTTACTAGTAATGATTTTTACAGGTGAGGCTCCTCTTTGAGCCTCACCTCCCGAGTACTTCATTTACTTGTTTGTGTCCATGCTTTATTTTTTCATGCAATATTGGCACGTCTAACCTCCTCCTCTATCGGCATTCAAGCCATCTAAGATTATATCTACATGGCTTGAATGTCGATAGAGGAGGAGCTTAGATGTGCCAATATTGCATGAAAAAAGAAAACATGGAAAAAAACATTTAAATGAAGTACTTGGGAGGTGAGGCTCAAAGAGGAGTCTCACATCTAAAACTCATTACTAGTAAATCACTCGGAGCTAATTAATCTCACAATGAATAATATAAAATATGAGAGAATCCGAAATGAGTAACTTGATATGATAAGGCTTGCTAGTCCTTTATACAACATTACAAAATGGTCCATTAGACAAAGGAAAAAAAAGCTCATTAAATGAGTCTCTATTATACTAATAATAGATCTAACTACCCAACTAACTAAGTAGTAGAAAATATGATGCAGGAGCATCGTCAACAAAACCACATGGGATGACAACACAATGCCTTGTGCTCCTATTGAGTAATTTTTTTTATTTTGAAAGATGGCGTATCTCAGAGAACTTTTGAGTAAACGATGAATAAGAGAATTTTTAATGGTCGGACACTGAATGATCACATAAGATCGAGAGAAGATCATATCGGGTGATTTCACTCTTATCTGTCTGTCTCAGATATTTACTGTAATAGGAATAAGTAGCCATAAGATTTTATTCTGATCAGATAGGTAGTTGGAGGGAACCCTAGAGGACCTATTGTATAAGTAGATGCATTGTATTCCTAAATAAGGCCGTTGCAGATTGGTAGTAGATCATTGTATGCCTCAATAAGGATACAGATTAGTAGGAGAGAGTTGTTACTGAATGCAATTTTTTTTTATCAGAGTTGTAGCCATTTACATTTGAATGAATATAACAAAGGGATATATTGACCCAATGCATGGTGTTTCTACTGTTTACAGTTTCCCTATTATTTTATGTTTTCATGAATGAATGAGTTATGTTATTGAGTATATGAAACTGTGAAGTGTTTGGATAAGTTTCAATTGTTTTTCTTCTATGAGTTCATGCAAGGTGTGCATACAGTCTGCAAGGAGTGAGTTTATAGAGTCTTTTTTGACTCAAAACCTCAGAAGAAATAGCGTGAAACTTCCATTTACAAGGAGTGAAAACAGACTGTTGCAAGGTGTGCACAGTCGCCCATAAGAAGCTAAGTCTTGCGTAAGAATCTGTTGCAAGGAGTGCATAGATTGGAAGTTTGACTAAGCTTCAGAGTATTCCTCTAAGGATTCAAAGGGTTTAAAAAAAAAATATCAAGAGATATAGCATGGAGAAATCTTCAAAGGGAATGAAGCTCTAAAGGTTTCAGGAGCTATCCTTCAATATCCATCTAGGAGAAAGAGAGATCATTCCAGACCATTGGATCTCGAAAAAGTACACAAACTGTAAGTCTCATCGTGCACATAGGAGCAAGGATTTTCCAAAGTCCCAAAGAGGTTAGGGGCCATCCATCATCTAGGGGAATAGGTGGCGTAATATCTACAATTCCAGAGCGGAAGCACTTTGGAAGTTTTTTAGACAAGGAGAAAGAAAAATCGCCAAAGAGCCAAGGTCGAAATAGATCTTGCTTGTTGGTCATCAGGAGGGACATGTCATTAGATCTGAGACTTCAGGGAAATTCACTTTGGAAGATTTCAATTATGGAGTGTGAAAAACTCCTGAAGGATGAAGTATATCACAATCATCCATTATGAAGAACACTTGGAAAGAGATCAGGAATTTCATAGGCCTAACACTCCGAAAGGAAGTCGACGAGAACGGAGAAGATCTGGACCGTCAAATCCACAAGGACGCCTGGTGGAAATCCATTGTCTTTGGGTGAAACCACTCTGGGAGAAAATGAGTGTGCAAGAGTTGAGACTCACAAAGCTCGAAGAGACAAATTGAATCATGACCATCAGATCCATAAGGACATGCGTCGACAGATTGTGTATCTCCGATGGAAGCACTTCGGGAGGAAGCAAAGGCAGAGAGTTTGAAACTCCTGAAGCGTGAATAACCTAAGTGTCTTGTGGTCATCGATCTGTGGGAGGCATGCGTCAATGGATCATGAACTCCGGGTGAGAGCGCTCTGGGAGAAAGTGAGCATGGAGAAGATGAGACTTTGGAAGGCCAAAGTCCTGAAGTGGACCAGATCCATTGATTTGAGTGGATGTGTGGCGCCTGATCTAGAAATTCAGGTATGAAATACTGCAGGGGAAAGTGGAGGTTGGAACACCCTGACCTTGTGAAGCGTAGAGTCCCAAAGTCGATATTCATTATTGGTTGTGAAGGAGGATGACGACCATTCATCTAGTCCTGGTTGAAATTTTCGAAGTCATGAAGTGCTAGGAGAATAAGCCCTGGGTCATAGCCCGAGGTCACATGAAAAGAAGGGCTAGTGGAAGGAGCTAATGCCCATTGGTGTTAAAATTTGGAAAATTTTCTAAGAAAGAAGGGCTCACGCGTACTCCTCAATCTAAAAACGAAAATTGACAGCGGGGAATCATTGCAGAGCATGAAGGTGAAATTAGTAGAATTGCTAGTTCATAGCCCACAATTCAACAACGTCGTTGATCTCATTGGGGCGGGGGATCAATGACCATGATTAGATCGAGTTGGGTGACCACTTTTTTTATTGTGGAGATAGAGCTCTCCGATAAAGAGCGAGCACATTGGAGCCCTACAATCACTTTGAACCATTCGATCGATAAACAAATCAATAATGACCAGATCATGACCGTGAAAAACCTGAGGGTGATAATAGGGCTTGTGTTTGATTTAGTTGGAGGCCAGTAAGGTCTTGAGGGGCTAATCCAACTCGAATATTTTTCGATTCTTGACTGAGAGGTCACATAGCCCTGAGGGAGAGTAAAGGGGGGGGGAGTCTACACCAAAATAAAACCCAATCCAATAATGGAAAGAGCTCATTAAATGAGTATCTATTATTATAATAATATACATAACTACCCAATTAGTGGAAAATAAAACCCAATATAATAATGGAGAGGTGGGACTCTCTTTGACCCATATGGACAACATGTTAGCCCAATTAATTAATGAGGAGGTGGGCATATCCTTGATCCACATTGACAATCTATTAGCTTTATATATTTATGACTTTTGCATATGAATTTAAACCATATACCCCCTTAAAATTCAGATCATTAAGTTAGGATAAACCTACTTGGTCTGTGCCATTTTTCAATCCACATAGTGGGGACTAGAAATTCTTGGTCATCCTCATCATAAAAATGTACCTTGTCATAAATTTCAAAAACATTGTAGTCTTTGTGTAGGTTATCATAAGGAATTTTTTCATCCCTTATAAATAACCTCATTTACAACTAGGATGCCATATTTTTCTTTCCAAAAGTTTCCTAGAACACATCATTCCTTATTTTCTTAGTTAGTTCCACACATTTCTTTTCATCAATTGTAACAACTGCATTTTCAGGCCTACAAGAATTTAAATATTATGGGGGCTTTGGTTGGTCATAAACTATAGGAGGGAAATCATTTTCCATCAGCTTTCGAGTATTATATCAAGCTCCAAAGATAGATTTTACTTCCATCTAAATAAGTTAGTTTTTTAGCTTCTCCTTTCCATACCTATGTTCATGGTCAATAGTTAACGGATTAATATTCCCCTTGAATATTGATATTACATAGTGGGAATCATATTTTAATCCTTTTCCAAAGTAAAATCCATTTTTTTCAATATTTTTTCTACTTTTCTCACCCATTTTTGATAGGATAAAGCATAACCACCCAATGAAATGGGGTAGATTATATGAATTTTCTTATTTTTCTTTGTGAAGCATATCTCATATTTATGAAAGAGTTGTTTGACATAATCCCAAATGAACATATTGTGTGAGGATATTAAGAAACCTCTAGGGAGCTACCTTTGATCCATACAACATGGTCACTATAAAAGCTTCTTCTAAGAACTATTTTCTCTCTTATGAAGATCACTTGTGTATAAATGTGACTATATTTCATGAACCATTTAGATTTTTTACTTCCTATTGTAATAGAAGATGTTGCATACATTAAATTGTATATGTAATCTAACATAGTCTTTTTTTATGTTCCTAACACAAAAGAACCAATCAATACAATAGGTGGGTTGGCCCTCTGATAATTTTCACCCCAAGTGGGCTAATGAATAATTTTGATAATAAATAAACAAATAGAAAAGATATAAAGTGTACCTAAATAATTTACCAGATCTAATAATGGTGAACCTCTCCCTCATGTTTTTTGCAATAACTTTAGCATATTGGAAGGATGGGATTGTGGGACTGTGAAAGAGATCAATAAGAACTAATGTTGACACATCAACCGCAAAGTGATCATCTCTTTCAAAGATCATGGTGAATAACGATATGGAATGTTGAAGCTATGGAAATGATTCTTTGGATTAGAATGGTGGGGATGAGTCTAAGACATGGATTTACTTATGAATTGATATAGTGAGCTTATGCTTTCTCCACTCTCTAGTTAATTTCTAGTACATTTTTACACATACTTTCATCAATAGGACCGCCAATCCCATGGATGACTCTAATATGGTAGATATGGATTTTTCTAAAATAGTAAACAACTTGTATAGAACATGAAAGTGAGGACAACATATGACCCATGTTCATAATATTTGAGTATAAATTAATGAATTTTGGGAATCGATAAGTTTCTATAAGTATGTGTTGTGTAACTCCTAAGGACTAGTGATAAGTTTTATCATGTATACTCAAGAATTTTCCAGAATAGGCACTAATAAGCTTTGTAGGATTTCTTGATATTAGGATAGGAGGGGATAATTTGGATAGATTGTTAATGAAGGGAAAAATGGAATATGAATAGATATCACTCAGATCCTATCTTGAACTTTTTTACAATATTGAGAAGAATTTTGAGAATGTAGCTAGTCTTTACCCAAAATTTGGGAGATACATAGTTGGAAGCTTGAGATGGTGAATTCAATGGTTGAAAAAATACGAATTGTTGATGGTGAATACATTTCATAATGGCCTTATTTTATTTTATTTATATATATCTCTTTCTATATTTAGGTTTGTGTACACAATTAAGGGAGAAGGAAAGGTCATTGAATTTAAATTTAGTTAGCAATGACTCATGCATGTCATTAGTATATGATGGGAGTAATAATTGACAATTTTTCTAGCTTCACCATATTTTCATTTTTCATCTAGAGTATGTGCTATTATGAAATTGTCTAGGAAAATTTGTTTAAGAAGTCTAGGACCAAATATACATCCTAATGGACTGCTCCATGATTCTCTATAGGGAATACTCATGAAGGTGGTGCCACAAACTTAAACATTGGTGGAGGAGAATCCCATGAGAAAATAGGAACCATACATGCCACATATGGGGTGAATCTTAGTCATTCATGTCTTTTTCTCTATTGAACCCTCCCCATTTTCCAAAATACCATGATCTAGTCATAACCATTGATTAGGTTAGTTGAATCTTGACCATTGGTGGATTTTCATCGATCAAGACCTTTCCCTTTTCAAAAATCTTATGAACTAATTAAAGTCATTGATCTGGAAGGTGCGGTGAATCTTGACAATTCATGGCTTACCCTCCATTGGGCCCTCCACCTTTTCAAAAATATTTTGAGCAAATCAAATCCATTGATCTTACAATTCAGTTGTTCAATTTTTTTTTATCCTTTTTGACACTTGTGAATTTACAGATGCCATAAGGAGATAACCACTGTAGGTTTATCCTAACTAGATGATAGATGAAAGTTAGTTGTCCATTGCACTTAGGTGAATACACATGATTCTTTCTTTACTTCAAGGGCTCTTTAGTAGGTGGCTTTATTTATAATGAATATGCAACTTAAAGAGGATTTTTCTAAACGGATAACATAGTGAATATAAAAATTTGAATTTACAACATTATGTTTAATATTCCACACTAATAAAACAAACTAAATTCATCAACTTTTTCAAAAGTGGTGTACTACTTTTCTATACCTCATTTCAATTGAAAGTTCCATCATTCTGATTGGATTGCATGTAACTCTTGTCATGGGAATGCTTACGATAACTTTGTAATTTTTAACACAACCATGATTTAATGGTCCAAAACCAATAAATATATTGATTATGGTACTCAATGATACTTCGATGTAAGAGACAATCAAATATGGATTCCAGTTTAGATGAAGAAAGGAAAGTTGATTATTTTACTCAAACTATCATTTTTTTCACTATGGATATATCCAACCACATCAAATATCCAACAACACCAAGGATTATTTCACATATTCACCCATGTATGATTCATGACGTATCATTTTACACCATTTCCGGAGCACATAGTTGAGTTGTAGCTACCTAAAATGGAGTGCTTATCCATGGAGATATGGTTATGGAAATGAACACTATTTAGTGAAAAGGTACATGTTTTCACATAGTTGAGTTTTAGCTACTGAAAATGGAGTGCTTATCCATGGAGATACGGTAATGGAAATGAACACTATTTAGTGAAAAGGAACATGTTTTGTTTAATATTGAAAATGAAAATGTGCTTCTATTACACAATGCTTTATGTTTTTTTATTGATAAGGAAAGAATATATTGATAGTTAGATATTTAAGGTATAAAAAAAAAAGTGAAATGATAAAATTTTGGGAATTTTTAGACATAATTTTAAAGAAAATTAAAATAGAATTTTCCAAATATTTTATTACTATAGTGACCATTGATTTTCCTAAACGAGTATATGTGTAATTAGACATGTTGCCAAGACTAGTAAAAGTAAAGTGTGACATATCTTTTCTTGGATAACATATGAAATTTAAGACTTTTATGATATGTGATCATAATGGTAATTGGGATACCATATACATGATATGCAGTTTTTATTATCATCATTATGTAAAATCAAATGTAGATTATTTTGATGATGTTTTTTGATAATTCATTTCTTATATAGTTGATTATTTATTAATATTGTTAAAGAATGATTAATGAGTGATTTTTTTTATTCAAGATAGATTATAGAGTCTTGAATGAATGTTATAATTAATGCTATTGATTTTATGGTTGATGGTGAATGAATATTTGATAAAAACTGAGAGGAAAATAACATAACAAGAAATCATGTATATAGAGCCAATATTTGTTCTCGAAACCCTTAAGTAAGATAGATATTTATTAAATATGGAAAAACCAGGCCAACACCATCCACTTGAGGTTTCTTACAATATAGTATCTCAATCCATTAAATAGGCTTCATCAATTACAACCCTAATTCCTTTACCAAAATTAGATTACAATAAAAAAACATGCATAGCCTCAATATAATGATGCAAAGACATGCATGGAGTGAATATAGTTGTGCATATGCATGGATATGCATGAAAATACATGCATTGTGTGGATATAACCATGCAAATTCATGCATTGTGTGGATATAGTCATATAAATACATGCAAAGACTCACATAAAATACCGTGGGAAAATACCATAGGCCCTTAAACCATCAATAATAAACCCAACAATGTTTGAATCAACATTATCTTAACTACTCTATGAACGAGTCAAGATTAACCCAACATTCCCCTCTTTAAACTTGAGTTGGGATAAATACTTACCCCCCTCAATTTATATTAAATAGGAAGGAATACAACATGGCCCCCTATCACCTAGGTTTATGTCTAGATATTATACCAGTGAACCATCAAAATAGGGGTATAGATGTCTAAATAGATCTTACAGTCATATGTCCATTTACATATGATAAATCCCAACTACATAAAAACAATTAGAATTGTATGCCTAAGCGCGCAATGCTATGAAACATCAACATATTTCATTGCAAGCATCCCTCCTACTCCAAATACAATTACATAGACCAATTAATTATCTTACCATTTCTTAGGAACAATATGAAAGAAACATCTACGAGTTTCTTTACCATCATCCCTCCCTGCTCCAAATAAAGTTATCCAAAGCTCGCATTCATCCAGTACTTATTCCTTAATCCACTTCTACCTATGCTCCCTATTGACCCACTTATTCACTTACTTATTCCTTAATGCACTTCTTCCTATGCTCCCTGCTGGTATATGATATAAGAAAATATACCAAGTTATTTACCATCATTCCTCCCTACTCCAAATAAAATGAGATAAATAACTCATTCATCAAGTAATTCATATTCAATGAACTTCTTCTTATGCTCCATTTCCATTTGTTGTTCACCATGGTTCATAAAACCATGAACCATAACATCAATTTGTGTGCATATATTTCTTCCACATGTCACTCACTTTACCAAAAAATTCATAATCATGGATCTCAACATCAAACCACTCTTGTTGGAGAGTCCAGGCATGCCCACCTCTGATACAATGTTAAAAAATGAGAGAGAAATAGCACAAAAAGAGAGAATGCACAGAGAGCCAATATTTATCCTAGAAACCCTTAAGAGGTAGAACCATCACCTCCATAGTTATCTATTAACCTTGGCCAAACCATACAATATAGGACAACACCAACAACTTGAGGCTTCCTACAATGGATTATCTCAAGAAATTAAATAGGCTTAATCAATTACAACCCTACTTTAGTTACCATAATTAGATTACAATAAAAATACATGCATGGCCTCAATATATCCATGCAAAGACATGTATGGAATGGAAATAGTCATGCAAAGACATACATGGACATGTGTATCCATGCAAATACATGCATGGTGTGGAGATAGCCATGCAAAGACATGCATGGCATGGAGATAGCATAAAAATACATACATA
>JASDQU010243657.1:152153-164264 GCA_032191745.1 Picea mariana | reverse complement strand
GAGGGAATGTATAACAAGCCTTATAAATACTAAATTTCAAACAAATCCCCATATGATGAGTTATTATAAATAAAATATGGGAGAGTAGAAATGATTACACACACATAACTCTATTGAATAATTAAGTATTTACAATAGGGTGTGACTCCATTACATAGAGTTAACAAGTTGTTATTAGATCTAAATTATTGCTAATATAGAAGGAGAGGTTGAGAGAATATCTCAATCATAAACAAATTTAGGACTCTTAGTATGAGGGAATCTCTTTCAAAACCAAATATCTAACCTCCTAAATAATAGACTCAAACAACACATGTAGATATTGAGTCTACCTCTCAATAATAAAATACATTAGAAAACATAATCTTCTCACTCATTATTAAAAAAAATATTAGTTACATATTCCAGCACTCTCCCTTGATGACTACTTGTCTTAATATCTAGCAGTGTTGGTCTACATCAACATCTTCTCATGCATAGAAAATTCTCTTTTCTGAATTGAGCTACCTCTTGATCAACAAATTATATCTCTAGTCCATCTTGACACTTTCATCTGGTACCTCGATCATACAAAATTCACAAAATTGTCGAAATCCATATAAATAAACAATCATCCATTGTATTACATAGATAATTAGTCATTGTATTGGTCTAACAGGATGTCACTTCATGTACATTATTCACTCATCCTTTTGATGAAATTCCCATGAATGTATATATTTACCTCCTAGTGTCTAAAACCAATAACATGGTCCATCCATGTGTTAAAAAACTCCATCATAGAGGCTACTACAATACAGTAGACAAGTTATCTAATTCATTAGGGACACATAGAAATCCAGTTATTACATCAATATTCCATTTGCATTTAACATACATAAATATAGGTACATACATTACATACTCCACTCATGGATATGCCAGGTACAAACTAAAATTTATCAAGGACCACTATATAGAAAACAAATAAAAATGACATAATAGACTTTATTACAAGTACAAAGTGTCATTACAATATGATCAAAACACCTCACAAAATTTACCATGTTGTACTTTATTTTTACACCAGTGTCAAATATTTTTTTGTTGTCACAACCAATATCTTATTATGTTTATTATATTATTGTCAAATATTTTTTTTTTGTCACATCCTTGGGAACCCAACTTAACTTCAGTACTGCGTATCACCCAGAGATTGACAAATAGACCAAACGAATGAACCGGACCTTGGAGGACATGTTGCACATGTAAGTGATGGACCAACAAAAGCGTTGAGAAGAATTCTTTCCATTGGTGGAATTCGCTTATAACAACAGTTACCAAAGCTCCATTAAGATGACACCTTTTGAGTTTCTCTATAGGTGACTGTGTCGGATGCCTTTGAGTTGGGATCGGCTTGAGGATAGGGTCTTAGTGGGACGAGAAGCGATCCAAGAAATGGAAGAGAAAATGCAAACAATAAGATAAAGGATTAAAGAAGTGCAAGATCGAAAGAAGAGTTATGCCGATGTGCACCGTGTCGATCGTAGTTATGGGGTTGATGATCAAGTCTTCTTGCAGGTAAAACCGCATAAGAGATCCATCAAGTTTCGAAAGAGATCTAAACTCTCTTCTAGGTTCATGGGACCTTTCGAGATTGTGGAAAGGAAGGGGCCTATGGCCTATCGACTAGCCTTGCTTGAATCTTTGAGGCATATGCACGATGTTTTTCATGTATCTACTTTGAGGCATTATATTAGTGATCCTACACATGTTATTGACATGAGTTCATTGTTGGTATTGGACGAGGGAGTGCTCACGACTGAGCGAATCTGCATACTAGATCATGGTATTCGACAACTACGACATTGAATAGTAGATCACATCAAGGTACAGTGGGATAACTATAGTCTACACTCGATGACCTAGGAGGACACATATGATATGCGCCAACAGTTTCCATTTTTGTTTGATAGATAGACTTATGATACTGTGATACACATCATTTCAACACTTATATACTGTGAAACTTTGGGACAAAGTTTAGATGAACAAGGGGTGTATGTAACATCTCACTCTTATGTGCAATGAGAGAACTTATTCTTTGAGGACACTTGCTCACAAGTGATCCAGATTATTATACTTTTGGGCATTTTATTATGATTATGAGGTGTTATTAATTAATGACATGTTATTTTTCTAAATTGACATTGACATGTGCTATTGATTCAGTTTTCCTGAGTGTGCAAGATTTTGGACCTCAAGGATGCAGAGACATCGATGGAACCCCTTGGACTCTGGATCGAGTCACGGAGTGGACTATTGGGGTTTGATTGTTGTATATATGACATTTGTGCATTTGATTAGATGATATGATTATGGATATATTTCTAACATGATTCATTGATGATGTAGGATGATGATATCTTGTCGAACAGACTCACATGTGCAATAGAGGGGTCACTCATGAATACCAGAGATGTTGAGGGAGAGGTGTGGGTCGCAGCCCTGCCACAGCCTACTAGCACTCCCGTCGTGGCTCAAACTGTAGGTTAACAACTACCTAGTTCTAGAAGACCCATGATTCCATGAGGGTTGACTGCGACGGTCGTTCACGATGAATCTAAGGGGCACGCAATAAGACAGAGGCCTTATTCCTTAGATGCCCTTAGTCTCCCACAAGATCACCTGGAGGAGTATTGACTCCAGGGGTTTTTGATGTCTACCAATTCAAAGGTGAGGGGACCATTGGAGCACGTAGTGCATCCTAAAGGGAACGTCATGCACGAAAAATTGAAAGAGGCTATTGGCACCCTTGGAGCATGTAGTGCATCCTGAAGGGAATGCCATGCAAGGGAAACAGGTTGAGGCAAGTGGCACCCTTGGAGCACCTAGTTCATCCTGAAGGGAACATCGCATTGTTAACTAATAAATGGATAAACCTAGATGGCCTTAGGATGAATAATGTGATAAGAAATATTTAAAACATTTTCCCTAATAAAATATCATCGAGTCTAGGAAAATAAACTCTAAGTCTAAGTGATACTTGTGATAAAAGAATTTTTATCTACTTATATTAAAATAAAAATAAAAATAAATAAATAATAATGATAATCATCATTAATAATGTGACGAGAAGGGGGTAAGTAATTCATTTACTTTATAAAAATCTTTTGTGAGATAAAACTTAAAAAAGGAAAAAGGGAAAATAATTGTTTTGTCACTTGTGCTAATAAAAATTTATTAATTAAAAAGGAAAAAGGGAAAAAGTTTATTTTCTACACCTGCCAATTTGAGTTTTAAATGAAAAGGGAAAGAGAGAAATTTAAAAGAAGTAGGAAACTAGGAAAAAGTGGGAAACATAAAAAGAAAGGGGAGACCCAAGGAAAAAGCAAAAAGTCTAACTTAGTAAGGTATCTAGCATTTAAAAAATTTCTAAATTAAACTCAAATAGTAAATTAGTAAGGGGGAAGGTAATTAAAACTTGTAAGGGAATATGGGGACATCTAGGAGCGATTCGAGGAGTACCTTTAGGTGGGTGAGGGAAATAGGACTAATTAATTAATTAACAAAATTAATTTATGGTGCAATGAAGAGGATGGGTGACACTTGTATGGGGAGGATTATTATGAATTAAATTATTGAACAATGAATTAAATGGGATTTTGGGAAAGTAAATGACTTAGAAAATATATATAAAGGAGGGAGGAGGAGGAGGATGTATCTCTTGGGTTATACGTAATGTTAAGCTATAGAATTTTATACCTGATGGACTTATCTTCTGGGAGTTGGGATACCCAACTCGGTGTGGAGTGGTAGCTCGACCTTGCAAGGCAAGTTGGGAGGTAGTTGATTCTATAGATAGTGTGTGTGGCCCCTTTGCGGCTCGGGAGACTAAGGGGGAAGAAGAGTACCCCTAGTGTTGGTTGGGAGGTATAGGTGAAGTCTCATCAGTCGGCAAGCGAGAGTTGCATGGAGTGTGAGGGACAACAACTCAAAGTGGACGACTTGGGCTACGATACACTTCCTTTATTTCTCCATGGTAGATTATTTGTATACTTTACGCTTTTAGTTATGTATTTTAATTGGGTAAAGAAAATGATTGAACTAGCATTTTAATTGATAACTAAATCTCCCTCATAGCCTTAAGCTCATTGTTGACTGATTCCCTTGGCTTTCGATCCCTGTATGTCATGACTATCCTATGGTTTTATTGATTTTGTGATGAGTTGTTCTTCTTAATTCACCCTCGTCCCTAGCTCATCAGTCCTCACCTGGGTAGCCAGCCAGGAGCCAGATCAACGGTCATCACTTCGGTGTTAATATACCTATATATCCTAATGCCCTACCTTTCTGTGAGATGACGATGAGCGACAGATGTTTCTACCCAGTCGTCTAACCTGTTGATTGTTCATGGTTGATTGATAGTCATTGCCCCTTCTGGAAATTAAGTACCTCTGTGTATGATTATCTAAACTCTAAAAAACCTTTGCGTCTCCTTGAAGGTTTATCCCTGCTTTTCCTTGATTGATAACCTCTGAGTTGAAGGCCCAATCTCCGTGTTTGGTATCTTGAATGTGTTTCATTGTTGGACATTCTCTGCATTTACTTACCTCTACACTCTAGCATTTGAAGACGATTGAGACTTAGTTTTTCACCACTTGCTTGAGAATTCTTTTCATTCTGTTTGCCTCGCGATCTTACCACTCTTTGGATGCATTTCGTTTGATTTTGGGGTGAAATTTTGCCCCGCGAATTTTTACTTTTGGTCTTTAGATGGCATTTTTATTAAGAAATAAATTCAGTGAATTGATTTATTTTGAATGATATAGACTTAGTGAAATTAAATCTGCATTTTTTTTTATATTGCTGGACAACTTAAATCTGTGTTGTTGTGACGACATTTATCTCTGCATGGTTTCTTTTATATACCTTTACACTTTAATGGTTGAATATGATATGAGTCAGCGTTATGTCCTCTAGCTCGACAACCTCTTTTGGCTATCATCGTGGTGTGTTGGTGGTTGATAGTTATGTATAACCACAGTTTAATGCCTTCCCAATTGTATACTATAGTTGGTAGTTGAACTTGTAGTTTTGTTGTTTTTTTTAACATTTCTTAAGTAATGCCTTCATTCTCTTATCCCAACTTTGAATTTTTTCTTTTTGGGGCATTTTTTTTTTACCCATCTCTGGGCTACTACAGAACCCATTTTTGACTGCTATTGAATTTATCTACAAGTCTTAAAGTAGATGGTGAATTTTTCCTGCGTGTTACTCTCACTAGACTATGTTTTTAATAAATTTCATGGTGGTTAAGTGTCTGGACCCCAAATTTCTGGCTTTTAGCAAAAACGTTTGAGTATGGAAACTTTTGTGTATTCAATGATTTCATTTTTTTTTCCTGTGGCAGCTGGACTTCATCCACAACCTTCACGTAGAAAAATTATATTCACAGTATATGAGAAGTAATTTATTCCCACAGTTAAATGTTGGGTCAGCCTTTTGTTCAACGTTTAGCGTCAATGTCGTTCGTTTTCTTGTTGTCGAGCATTGTAAGTTCCTTTGGTGCATGGATGGATTTCCTTCATGCGTTGGTTCACGTGCATTGAGTTTCTGGTCTTGTTCATCAAGGCTATTGCGTGAGGAGGGGGATGTTTTCCCTTAGCTTGTAGGTGTGGTCTTGTTTGCTTCAGGTGGGTAGTCTTGTTTCTCCTTGTTTCTCTATGCACGTTTTTCCTAGTTTCTCTTGTGCTAGTGCATGGAGTCAGAGTTTCCTATTGTCTAGACTGTGTGCTTGCAATTTTTTTCAGTTGTGTGGTTACTATTGTCATCATTGCCTTCTTTCCTTTTAACAAAAAAAATATTTTCACTTATGCTTGCTTGTAGTCTTGGAGAAGGGGTTGTTACATATGGTATCAGAGCGGGCTCATCTTGTGGATTGGGATCACTACAGATTTCATTGATATGATTATTTTTATTATAATGTTGCTAATTAAGTTGACTTGTACTTGTGTAGGTAATCATGGTTAGAGCATTCCGCAGAGGAAGACGATGGGGTGCTAGTGGAGGAGGCGCGACGCCTCCACTAGCATCCTTGCCATAGGGGTCTAACCCCCAGGGAGACAAACAGGCTGTCGGGTAGGAGCAAATAATGGTGGGTGATGTGGTTGGACTGATGAGATATTTTCAGCGCATGTTTGAGGTATTGATTAGCCGTTTGGATAGATATGAGACCAGAGTGTTGGCACCCCCTGAGGGTCCACACCATGCTCTGGTCGGTACTGGTAGCATTCACTGTGAACTCGATAAGGTCAAATTTCCTGAGTTTTTTTGTGCCCCGGATAGTGCAACCGCCGAGGCATGGTTGGAGAATATAGCGATGTTCTTTGCACTTTGAAACTATACCTCCAACATGAAGGTCCACATGGCCTTCTTTCAACTGAAGAGGAGCACTCTTCTATGGTGGAAGACACTCGTACCACAACTGAACATTGCTGTCGAAGATGTGTCATGGGAACTGTTCGAGGAATGGTTCTGAGAGAAGTATCTATCAGAGGAATTCATTGAGCGTCATCTCAACAAGTTCAACACCTTACGACAAGGTGGTCATACAATGCTCGAGTACTAGGATTATTTTATGGAGTTACTTCGGTATGCTCTGCATCTTAATACTGAGAAACTTAAGGTCAACAAGTTTGTGTTTGGCCTTAATGGCAACATACATGCAAAGGTTAGGATTTCGATGCCTCAAACCTTGCATGATGTTGTTTATAAGGCCCTGATAGTAGAGGAGGAGCTTATCAATGGGGGTCAAAGAAGGACTCCAACAAGACCAACAGGATAGGTGTCATCTGGTGCGCAGTATTGTCAGACACTAGCTAGACATACACCAAGATATTGTGGCTTCCATAGGAAATCCACTTTCACTACACCTTGGTGATCGATTCCTCAATAGCAGACACCTTATCGGGGACCACAACATTAGCAACAACGTCAACTGTAACAACATCATTTTAGTTCAGCAGAATAGACTAGGATTCCAGGCTGGTGGGTCATCATCTCCTACTTTGGGTACCAAGAATACTGGAGTAAAGAAGGGGTGTTGTATGTGTGGTGAGCCACACTACCAGTGCGACTTCCCTATGGAGAGGACTAGAGCATATGGATCAGCCAGACCCACTGCCGTGGAAGATATGGGCAAGGCCCATCGGATTCATGCAGTGGTGAGTAACTGCCAGGCAGAGCACCAGTCGATTGTGCTTGAGACGTGAGGTACCGTCATTGACCAAACCCTTAGTATTTTGATAGATCTCGGTGCCACTGAGAGTTTCATTTCTGGTGCAGCTCTAAAAAGGATTAAGGTAAAGTTAGTCAAATAGGATGAGTTTATCTTCGTAGAGATGGATTCGGGAGCCAAACATAATGTTGGAGGAAAGGTTATGGGTTGTGCCCTTAACTTGGGAGAGGTTGTCACCAAGGCCAACCTATATGTCATGATATTAGGATCTTATGATGTCATGATTGGTATGGACTGGTTGGGTTCACATGAGGCGATACTCAACTATAAGAAAAAACGGTTGAACTTGGTCGATGAGGGAAAAAGACGCTTGATTGTAGGACGGAACTAGAGAGTTTCCCTAAGGTTCATCTCTTCCTTACAGCTATGGAAGATCATGTGCAAGGGATGTAAGATTTATGCGATCTTTGCATTAAATGAGAAGGGAGTAGCAGAAGGTGTAGAACACCTTTCGGTCGTGAGAGAGTTTGTAGACGTCTTTCCGTAGGAGTTACCTGGGATGACACCAGAGAGGAAATTGGATTTTACTATATATCTAAAATTGGGGACTGAATCAATAGCTATAAATCCTTATCGGATGTCGACCTCGGAGTTACAGGACTTGAGAATAAAATTAAAAGAATTGTTGGACCTAGGACTGATACATCTAAGTGTGTCACTGTGGTGTGCGCCTATTATTTTCATACGAAAGAAGGATGGGTCATGGAGGCTCTGCATTGACTACCCATTAATTGAACAAGGAAAAGATCAAGAATTAGTATCCATTGCTGAGGATTGATGATTTGTTCAATCAGATGAAGTGTTTGATAGTGTTCTCAAAGATCGATTAGCAATCAAGATATCACCAGTTACGGATTAAGGAGGATGACATCCCTAAGACTGCCTTTAAGAGGAGGTTTGGGCATTACAAGTTTACTATTTTACCATCTGTACTAACAAATGCCCCAGGGGTATTTATGAGTTTGATGAACGGGATGTTCTGCGAGTAGTTGGACAAGTTTGTCCAAGTATTCATGGCCGATATTTTTATTTACTCTTGAGCAATGGAGGAGCATGAAGAGCACTTGCGCTTGGTACTACAGTGTCTACAAGAGTAGGAATTATATGGGAAGTTTTCCAAATGCTCATTTTATCAATCGAAGATTCATTACTAAGGGCATGTGTTCTCCAGTAAAGTTATCACCATGGATCCAACAAAGGTCGAGGCTATTATGGAATGGCATGCACCGACGAATGTCCTGGAACTGCATAGCTTCATGATTTTAGTAGGATACTATCGACGGTTTGTCGAGGGATTTTTGAAGATAGAAAATCCAATCATGGAATTGCAAAAGAAGAGAAAGAAGTTTTTTTGGACCGAGAAATGCGCAGAAGCATTTTGGAGGCTCTAGAAGATGTTGACATCGAAACCGATACTAAAGGTCCTGACATGGACGTAGACTTCTTGGTATGCACTGATGCATCCAAGGAAGTCTTAGTTGGAGTCTTCATGCAATACGGATGAGTGATCGCTTACATATCGAGGAAAATGAGAAGGTGTGAGGAGAACTATGCGATGGACGATTTGGAGTTGTTAGCCATCGTATATGCCTTGAAGGTTTGGAGACACTACCTTGTTCGATGAAAATTTGAACTAAAGATAGACCACTATGGGCTACCACACATATTTACGCAAAGTGACCTAAACGCATGACAACGAAGTTGGTCAAAATTGCTAAGCAAGCATGACTTCGAGATTACTTACATAAAAGGAATAGTGAACCGAGTGGCAGATGCATTGAGTCGAAGACCATGCATATTTCCTGTGTTGCCTCTTCAAACAAATCTACGTGAAAAGATTCTCACTTTACAGCGTGACGATGACTGGTACAAGGAGGTCAAGGATTTTATCAGACAAAACACAATGATGATACCAATATTTGAAGGATCTACGTTTGATGACGATGAATTATTGAGGTTTAAAAATCAGATTTACGTACCACTGAACGATGAGTTGAGGAGCCTGATCCTAAACAAGGCTCATAGAGCAGTACACATGGCTCACCCGGAAGTCACAAATATGAGGGAGGACCTTAAACCCTTATTGTTATGGAAAGGAATGAAGGCAAGCATAGTTAACTATTTGGCCCAATGTCTAGAATGTTAGCAGGTAAAGGATGAACATAGACATCCAACAGGATTACTACAACCATACGTTATTCCAGAATCAAAATGGGAGGTTATTTCGATGGATTTTATTGTTGGGCTCCCACTAACGATAAGGAGTCATGACTCGATTTTCATAGTAGTCGACACTACGATGAAGAGTGCTCATTTTATTCCTGTGCATAAGACATATTAGGCATTATACATAGCTAGAGTTTTCATCAGTGATATTGTGAGGCTACATGGCATGCCTAAGTGGATTACATCTGATCAAGGATCAATGTTTACTGGATGATTTTGGACTAGTTTCCAAGAGGCCTTGGGAACCCATCTTAACTTCAGTATTGCGTATCACCTAGATAGTGAAAGGAAAACTGAATGAACGAACCAAACCTTGGAGGAAATGTTGTGCATGTATGTTATGGACCAACAAAACCATTGGGAAGAATTCTTCCCACTAGTGGAATTCGCTTATAACAACAGCTACCAAAGCACCATTAAGATGGTGTCTTTCGAGTTTCTCTATGAGTGACCGTGTCAGACTCCTTTGAGTAGGGATCATATTGAGGATAGGGTTTTGGTGGGACCAGAAGCGATCCTATAAATGGAAGAGAAAATGAAAACAATAAGACAAAGGATTAAAGAAGCACAGAATCAACATAAGAGTTATGTCAATGTGCACCATGTCGACTGTAGTTATGAAGTTGGCAATTGAGTCTTCTTGCAGGTAAAACAACATAATAGTTCAATCAAGTTTTGAAAGGGAGATAAACTCTCTCCTAGGTTCCGAGGACCTTTCAATATTGTGGAAAGGAAGGGGAATGTGGCCTATCAACTAGCCTTTCGTGATTCTTTGAGGCGTATGCACGATGTTTTTCATGTATCTATTTTGAGGCATTATATTAGTAATCCTACACATGTTATTGACATGAGTTCATTGTAGGTATCGTACAAGGGGTCTCTCATGGATGAGCTGATCCACATCCTGGATCATCGCATTCGACAACTACGACATCAAACAATAGATTAGTTCAAGGTCCAGTGCGACAACTATAGTCCGCACTTAGCGACCTGGGAGGATGCATATGATATGTGCCAAAAGTTTCCATTCTCATTTGATAGACAGACTTATGATACTGTGATACACATCATTTCGGCACTTATATACTTTGAAACTTTCAGATGAAGTTTAGACAAAGAGGGAGTGTATGTAACATCCCTCTCCTGTGCACATTGAGTGAACTTATTCTTTGACACTTGCTCACAATTGATCCGGATTATTATACTTTTGGGAATTTGATTATGATTATGAAGCATTATGAATTGATGACATGTTATTTTGTTTCATTGACATAGACAGGTTCTATTGATTCGGCTTTCTTGAGTGTGTAGGATTTTGGACCTCAAGGATGCAGAGGCATCAATGGAACCCCTTGGACTCTAGATCAAGTCAGGGAGTGGACTACTAGGGTTTTATTTTTGTATATATGACATTTGTGCATATGATTGGATGATATGATTATGGATATATTTCTGACATGATTCATTGATGATGCAGGGTGACAATAGCTTGTCGACCAAACTCACATGTGGAGTAGAGGGGTCACATACGACTACCGGAGACATTGAGGGAGAGGTGTGGATATTAACCCTGCCACCACCCACTAACACTCCCATCATGGCTCGAACTGTAGGTTAACGACTACCTATTTCGAAAAGACCCACGATGTCATGAGGGATGACTGCGATGGTCGCTCACGATGATTCTAAGGGGCATGCAATAAGGTAGGGTCCTTATTCCTTAGAGGCCCTTAGTCTCCCATAAGATCATCTAGAGAATTATTGACTCCAGGGGTTTTTTATGTCTACCAACTCAGTCAAGAGGTGAGTGGCACCCTTGGATCATGTAGTGCATCCTAAAGGGCATGTCGCACAAGGGAAACAGGTTGAGGTGAGTGGCACCCTTGGAGAACCTAGTGCATCTTGAAGGGCACGTCGTGTTGTTAATTAATAAATGGATAAACCTAGATGGCCTTAGGATGAATAACATGATAAGAAAGATTTAAAACATTTCTCCTAATAAAATGTTGCCCAGCCTACAAAAATAAAGTCTAGGTGTAAGTGATACTTCTGATAAAATATTTTTTATCTACTTATATAAAAATAAAAATAAATAAATAATAATTATAATCATCATTAATCATGTGACAAGAAGGGGGTAATTAATTCATTTAATTTATAAAAATATTTTTGGGGATAAAATTTAAAAAGGTGAAAAAGGGAAATAATTGTTTTGTCACTTATGATAATAAAAATTTATAAAGTAAAAAGGAAAAAGGGAAAAAGTGTATTTTCTACACCTGCCAATTTGAGTTTTAAATGAAAAGGGAAAGAGATAAATTTAAAAGAAGTAGGAAACTAGGAAAAAATGGGAAACATAAAAAGGAAGGGGAAACCCAAGGAAAAAGCAGAAAGTCTAACTTAGTAAGGTATCTAGCATTTAAGAACTTTCTAAATTAAACTCATCTCGTAAATTAGTAAGAGGGAAAGTCATTAAAACTTGTAATGGAATATGGGGACACCTAGGAGTGATTCTAGGTGTTCCTTTAGGTGGGTGAGGGAAAAAGGAGTAATTAATTAATTAATGAAATTAATTTATGGTGCAATGAAGGGGATGGGCGACACTT
>JASDQU010243657.1:124594-150748 GCA_032191745.1 Picea mariana | reverse complement strand
TAGCCTAGCCATTGCTACACTAATTCCCCTTTTTCTGAGTTAGTTTTGAAACATAAATTGAAGAAAGAAGACGTCCTAGGCCTAATTGAGTTAGTTTTGAAACATAAATTGAAGAAAGAAGACGTCCTAGGCCTAATTGAGTTTACACCTAGGGTTTTGACTTTTAGGGTTTGAAAGACCTTACCTTTGCAACACTTTTCATCCCTAGATTTATGTTTTGAAGCTAACTGTTTTTGCCAAGGATTTTTGAAGGAAAGAGGGAGGAGCATGAGGCCTTGCTTAAGCAACACCAGAATGAGCCTCCTCCCCTTAGGGTTTTGAATTCATGGCTCTGCCATTGCAACACCATCAAGCCCAACTCTCTTTTCCTTGAATTTAGATTCTCTCGAGACCTAGCCCTTGCTCCTTGACTCCATTATACCCTAAGGCATTAGTCTAGAACTCCAACGTTGAGATTCTTATGTCAAAACAACACTTTTAAAACTTCTTAAATTTCAAACCCTAACTAACCCTAACGTCTCACTAACCCTAGATTTATGATGATGTCATGCCTCTTTTGAGCTGTTGGTTAATGTAAAACGTTGTGTCTTAGTCATATAATGATAGGCATTGGTGTATTGATAATTTCCATTGGTTAAATTGCAAAACGTTGACTCCCTTGCCTATTTAACTAACCCTAGAAAAAAGCCGACGTCACCCTTAGTATAGTGATGCAGCAAGTCTATTATATGTGAGCATTTAATGATATCTAAAGTGTTGTGTTAAATCAAGGGTTGGTTATATATATTGATGCTATATCATTTCCAGTGTTATTGAGAAGTAATATTACAAGCCATAGTCTTTTTTTTGCAATCATTGACTTTGTCAATAATTACTGCTATATGTGCTCATATATAAAATTGATAGTCATTAATTTATGAAGTACTAACAACTAATGCACGTATTATTTTTTTTATTGTGGCTTTGTCTCACAAACAGGTCCTTCTTCCGTGATATTTCTTCATATTGACTATCTTCTTGGCAGTAATCTATGAAGGGAAAACCTACTTTAACCTTTTGAGCCTTAATCCCTTGACCCTTTTCCATTCAAAACCCTAGATTACTAGGGACATCTCCCTTGGGATTAGCCACTCTAAATAGAAAGAGCCCCCCATCGAGGTGATAGTGGGTGGGGAAGCTCTTGTTACGCCAGTTTGATCCTTACTTTTCAAGCTACCTGACCCAGACTACAAATTGAGCGATAACATTTCCAATGTCTATTCACTCTCAAACCCTCTAGGAAATTCTATAGATGATTGAAGCATTGTAAGCCCAAATGCATGACACATTGCATGACTTTGCATATGTCCTTAGGGACAATTTTCATAGTATTCATGATTCCTTGGATAGCATGTAGGAGAGATATATTATGGTGGACATCATGGATGAATATAATCAAGAAGTCTATGCTTTGTATGATTTTGAGGTCGATTGTGATGATTGGTATATGTATATTCGTCATTTATGGATGACAACCACTTTCATATTTTTTTGATGAATCTACTACATATTTTGTAGAGAATATCAATGTAACAAATTAGGACCCATTTATGATTACTAGTGTCCATCCTTCATATTCTACAGTGGTATGATTCCTTCCATATTCAATTACAACAATTTCCCACTATGTGAATGGATATTCTTATTTGGATCAACATGATAGGTGTCAGCCTTTGGAGCATCATTTTTAGTTGGTTATTGGGTTCAAATATATTCTGCATGAAGTTCACTAGAGGACTTGAACATGGGACCCTGATTTACAATGGAGGTTGGACTACTTCAACATTGAAGCTTTCATTTCTACATGAGACCCTGGTTCTCTAACATACTTCATCACTATGGTCGACACTTATCCATGGGACCCTAGTATATGGTTGTACACTCTAATAGCAAGCGTTTAGGACAATGATTTCAGAAGGGGGATGGAATGTTAGGTAGCTAGAGAGGTATTGAGTGGGGGGAAGAGGGCCCATAGTGATAATAGTGGATGTCATTAAATATAAGTTGAACTAGGTAAACTATAGTATTAAATAAGGTTGACTATGGTAGTTAGATATAAACAACGTAAGAGGACTTCTTAGAAGGTTCCATTTCTAGAAGGTCCCTCCTCTAGAATGTTCATAGGTGGTTGGTAGCACTATATAATGTGGTCCAAACAATGTAATGAGACACATTGAGAATTATTGTATTTGGAGTTGAAGCTCATTAGGAGGTTTCCGCTTCAAAGAGGCAAGTGAACTAGAGAGGATCCCTCACATAATATGATCCATTGTATGGTGTTTCCCTACCTCGATGGTTCTATTATAATAAAGTGGGGTTTCTTCTATATTTCTCTTTGGATTTATTGTGTATTCAGTATTTGTGGTGATTAGATTTGTAGATCTACTCAGGTACTTAACAATGGAGTTACATATTTGAAAAATTATACCATCCCATTATTAAGACAAGTAGGAGCTACATATTCCAACAATTATACGATACCATGAGCTACACAAAGACTATTAACAACATAGTGATGGTAACGTTCCCCAACTTAAGCAAGGAACATTACTTGTGGAAAATACACATAAATTTGAAAGTTTGTTCTGCTAATTAAATTCATGTAGCTTATGAGCTACAATTATACACATATTTAAATATATTTTGATACCCATAATTAAATGAATATAAAAAATTATAAATGAACATTAATGGATCTAATAAAATATCTACAAAAACACAAAACCATTATCATACATAGGGTAAAAATTCACATCCATAAGAATCATAAGAAACCTTAGAAAATTGCTAAACACTTATATTTTTAAAAGGTTTGTGCAACTAGCTTCTTAGGAAGGACGTTCCACTCAACCATTGACTTGTTATTCCAAATATAAAAATCAAGTCACCCCCGAGCTAGGTATAGTTATCCAAAGAATAAGGATTTCTCTCAAAGTCAACTCACAACTCAATATCCCACAACCCACTAGTATTCACCTATAGCTATCTTGAATTTCCTCCATATCTCTTCTTCTTGACCTGCCCAACCCAAGGAATGCACCTCTTCAATTCTCTTAGTCCATCAAGTGTCCGATTTATTTAGTAGGGTCTCTCTCGTACAAGTAAATAGGAATATATTTGTTGGGAACTCAAATGAATTGACTGCCAGGAAAATGACCAACAAACAATAACAAACCCTTGTTGTTACAGTGCAAATCCCACAAGAGTCAATCTTCAGGCATGACAACCTACCTCTTCAGTCCCTAGCACCAAATCACTCCAAAAACACTGCAACATGCTCTAGAATTCACTCAACCTTTTTTCTATATCTCTAGTTCTCTTCTTCCTTCCTCTCTACTTCTTTCTCATATGAAAATTGAATGTGAACAACTATTTTTTATCTCCATACAAGTTTTCTCTTTTCTCCCTAGATAGTTGATTTCTCACTCTTTCCAATGTTGATTGTACTCTATCCCCATTCTCCCGAATAAATATTGGATTTGAATCTCACGACCACCCTCGTAAATGAATCTACTAATTGGGCTTTCATATACTCAAACATAAATAGAATTTATTCCCAATTATAATAAAATCCAGGAAAATGGGTTGAATTAATACCCAAAATTAATTTCCCCCTTATACCCCTCCTAGACACTCCCTTCTCTTATGGAAATATCATCTCCCATCAATGTCCATATCTCCCAATAGTTGGTGTCACAGTTTATTTATTACAATTTAGAAAATGCGCTCCACATATTACATTGCTTGGCCATATCCATAGTCATATCTACATTATGCATTAATTAAGCTAGGTATTATAGTGGGGATGTTACATTCCCACTCCCCTACAATTTTACACCATCCTCTATGCATAAAACCATGTGAAAAAAAATAAATAAATAAATAGACGCGCGCGCGCGCACACACACACACACACACACACACACACACACACACACACACACACACACACAAATTTACATTATAATATTCAGAAAATAAAATTATGCAATTTGTTTACTCTCCAACAATAGTCCCAACCATAATCTCTTATTCTTCTCATCCTACTGACTCAAGTAATGTTCGTCTACTTCCCTCAATCCATAGGGCTGTACCATTATTTTATTAGGGATATTGGTGTAGGTAACCAACAATTATGAGATGTGGTTCTAGAACTCTAGCTACCAAAAATGGAGTTTTTCATTTTTTTAGCTTCTATTTTCTTCCAAATTGACCAAAAATTGGAGCTATTCCCCCCACACAGTTTCTTTTTTCTCCCATGTTGCATATTTGGGACCATAGTAGGCCCATTGAACCGTTACCAGTCATATGGCTTTCATCCTAAGTACTTTGAATTTTTATCCTGGATGCATACTAGTTCCATCTTATAAAACCCTTTGTCTTCCACCTAGATCACAGTCCAATCAATTATGTGGTTAGCGCCAGGAACACATTTCTTTGATAACAACACATGAAACACATTATGAACTCCTATGGATGTAGTCAATGCTAACATGCACGAAAATAGCCATATCTTCTCTAATATTTCAAAAGGAACACAATCTTAATGAACTTCTCTTATCTTTCACTTTCAATAAAACATGTTCAGACACTTTAAAATATCTAAGAACTAAGTTCTTCTCTGCATATGTTTTCTGCGTATCCTGGTTAGCCTTCAAATTCCTCTCAATAATTGTCATCTCCTCTTCCACTTGGTTTAAAAAATATTACCCAATGACAACTCTGTTTGTTGGGTTATCCCAACTCACTAGAGTGTTACACTTCCTTCCATGCAATGCTTCAAATGGGCTAATTTTCAATGAGGCTTGATACCCATTATTTTAAAAAAATTACACTAAGCGTATATAATGCTCCCATTTTTATGGTTGGTCCATCACATACATTCCAAGAATTTCTGCATTGATTTGGTTAGTCCTATCTATTTTCCCATCTAACTTTGGGTGATATGATGTACTTGAGATTTAAATTCGTCTCAAACCCTTTCAACAAAACCTTTCAAAAATTAGAAGTGAATTTTGGATCTCTGTCTAAAAATATTGCCTTCATCACTCCATCTAACCTAGAAACTTCCTTCATGTAGATTTCTTCAATATTTTTTCCTTGTATGTAGTCTATACTAGAATAAAATGTACATCCTTTGTTAATTTATCCACCACCACCATGATGGAATTATGTTGCTTCATTATTCTAGGTAGATTTGCAATGAAATCAATTGTAACCACTTCCCATTTCCACTCAAGAATGATAAATTGATATTAAATCCCCACTAGTTGTTTATACTTTGTATTCACCTTGTAGGACTCTACACACATGGCTATGTAATTATCCACTTCTTTCTTCATTCTTGGCCAAAAGTTTTGGCTTCTTACAATTGCAATTTTTTTCTGATATCCTGGGTTCTCAAGATATGGAACATTGTGCATGTCCCCAAGCACTATATTTTTCATCTCATTGGAATTTGGCACATATGTTTTCCATCCTCTTGGACCTCATAATATTTAAACTTCTGCTATAGAAAACCTTGTTGTAATGTTTCTTTTATTTTTAAATATTGTTGGTATGAATTTGTAATGAATTATTTTTAAATATTATTTTAAATTTTGTCTTTTAATTCGATGATGAACATGTTCATGGATGACATATGCATTTCATGATTTTTTTTGTTGAGTGCATCAACCACCTGATTTTCCTTTCCTTTTATATGCCTAATTTCAAAGTCATATTAACTCAAAAATTCCATCCATATGGTTTGTATGACATTTAATATTGGTTCTCCAAACAAATGTTTTAGACCACAATGGTTTTTACTTAGATCAAATATTCTCCCTATGCGGTAATGTCTACACATTTATAATACGTCAACAATGGATGTTAAATCCAAATCATGTGCAACATAATTCCTCTCATGCTCTTTTAATTTTATAGACTCTTAGCATAACACATGCTATTTTTGAGTGAGGACTCTAGTGAGTCCTTCCTCGCATGCATAAGTGAACACCACAAAATATTCATTCAGATATGTAATACTGAAGATTGGTGGACTTGTTGAAATACATTTCAACTATTGAAAAAACTTTGCAGACTTGGAATTCCATTCAAATTTCACTCCTTCTTTTGAAAAGAAGTGATTGGGTTTGAAATATTTCAAAATCCTTGTATGAATCTTTGGTAATAACTAGAAAGGCTCATAAATGATCTAAACTCTATTAAATTTATTGTTGTTGGCCATCCTCTAATTTCCTTTATTTTATCAAGATCAATTGTTATCCCATTTGCTGAAATAATACTCCCTAAGTAGTGAATCTTCTTTTAATAAAAGATACAGTTATTTAGATTGTCATACAACTTATGCTCTCTCTAAACTTGCAGCACCATTCTCAAATATTTCTCACGATCTTCTACCAACCTTGATTATATGAGTATATCATCTAGGAACACAATAAAAAAAATTGTCCAGGTCTTCCCTGAACACTCCATTCATCACGAACATGAAAAATATTGGGGAATTTGATATCCCAAAAGGCATTATTGTAAATTCATAATTCCCATATCTTGTTTTGAACACTATCTTGATGATATATTCTTCTTTTATTCTCACCACATGATAACTGGATCTCAATTCAATCTTGGAAAATATTCTTTCACCTTTCAACTGATCAAATAGATCATCAATTCTTGGAAAAGAATATATGTTCTTTGTCCTGACCTTATTTGTCTCTCTAAAATCAATATGAAACATTAAGTTCCATCTTTCTTATTAACAAAACAAAATAGGTCTCCCTAAGGTTACACAATTTGGTGTATATACCCCTTCTTTAACATCTCTTCAAGCTACATCTACAACTCTTTCAATTCTGGTGTCCCAATCCTGCAAGGTTTCTTTGACATTGGGGAAACTCCATGCACTCAAATCCATACATGCTGCAAAAATTTAACATCCTTTCCTAAAACTCTTTTTCAACTGCATAGCCAAAATTTCTCTAGTAGCTACAAATCTCATAATGCCTTCAATATTTCCTTGCTTCCCTTCTTCATCTAGACAAGTTATTGTATTTTTGTAACAACTTAGGATAGCATGGTTTTTTTCCAACCAATCCATGCAAATTAGACTATCATATAAACCTAATGGTAGAATGTTCATATCTACCTTTGCGTTGAGTCCAATGATGTATATTGGGAAATATTTAACCAAATCATTGATCTTTCTCTTAGCCACTGTGGCTTACTGAACTAACCAATATTTATTATGTTTACTCCTTTTCAAGTGAAATATTTCAACAATGTTAGATTTTCCGTAACTATGGCTAGCTCCAAAATCAATTAAAATTGCTATGAGCTTGCTATCAATCTTACCTTCCACTTCAATCATGTGGAATTGACACTTTGTTTTCTTTTTTTCCAAGGCTGCATAAATCCTTAACTTGCTTCCTCCCATGTCGTCAACTATTCTATCCTCTTGAATATTTTGTAAAGTCCTCATTATTTCGTCTTTGTGAGGGAAGTCCCTATACAAGTGATTCTTCTCACATCCCCAACATTATAGAAGATTCTCTCATGGAATTTTCCCAAATGAATATGTTGTCTTGTGCTCATTTTGGCTTAACTGTACTTAATGATTTTCTTGGGATATGTTATTAAAAAAGGGTGGCTTAAAACATTTCCACATTCATCTTGTCATTACAAGATTTTTGGAATACTAACCTCCGACTTCTCTACTCATAAATATGTTTTTGTCTTCTCATGGTCTCCTCCATAGTCCTTGGGTTATCATATTGTATCTTTTCACTATATAAAGAACATAAACCACTCAAAAACATTTGTATTTTGAACTTCTCATCCTATATGAATCCCACATACTTCAAAAACTAAAATAACATCTTCTCATATTCATCCATTTCCATGCTTCCAAATATGACTTCAAAGAACTCTTTTATATTTATTTCATAGTAATTCTTTGAAAAATATTCCTATTGGGAATATGATTTGAACTACCTCCATGATACCTTCCTCTAATCAAGGTGTTTTTCTTTCTTAAGTTGATCCCACCACATGGATTCCTTTCCTTGCAAGTGGTAGCTAGCAGTTCTTGTTTCTACCAAGGAGGGATAAACATGCAGCTAGAAATATCTCTTCATTTCCAACAACCAGGGCTCAACCTCTTCTCCATTCTTATCATCACCGTTGAAATTTGGTGGCTTCATTTTCTTGAGTTCACCATCCAATATGTTTTCCTTGGAAAATTTACTCTAGCTCCTATTAGAAAACCCACTTGATATGTTGGATTGTTATATTCCTTGTAGTGAAATTATAGTTGAGGTGAATGGACAATAGGTCGAGGGTCGAGGTTAGTTGATCGAGTAAAGTTGAAGTCAAACATCGAAGCTGTTCAAAATGGTAAAGCCATCTAAAACAAGTTGAAGAGGTCAACCGATAGGAGGTCTATAGGAGGGCATTTGGCGACCAATTGAATACTGAATGAAGGCCAAATTGTAGTCGAATGGTAATCTTACTTGGAGTTCACTGTAACAGAATCCCGAGATTCACAGGATTTGTAGCCAATGGTCTACATGTATCTGTAAGTGTTTTTGGGCGCCATGTATTTAAGTTTTTTCCTGTATAAAGCCTATAAATAGGTTTGTTGTAAGGCCATAAAGGATAATCTTGAATCCTTAGAATATTAATGGATAATCGCCAAGAGTATATAAATTATAGGTTACTGGTCATGTAGATGTAAGCCTGATTGGTTACAGGTTTCTTCTTTCATAGGATAGAGGGTATGATGTTGATTGGGTATTAGGTGTGGACAAAGGTTAAACATGCAACCTTTTATTTAGATTTAATAAGACAAAAAGAGAGAATAATGCTCAAGGAATGTTGGATTTCCTGATTTGGGTTTCCATGTGATTTCTTTATCATTTACGTTATTGATTAAATTCTTTTTCTCTTCTACTAGGATTAGTGTGGAAGTGTATCTCATTTCCTGAAAAGTGGTAATAGAGAAAATTCAATATCTAACAAGTGGTATAAGAGTTTTGTTAAGATTTGATGGTTGTATCAGACCTTGAGTTACCAATATTGAATATGAGAGATAAACCCTAGGTACAGTAAGATTTGTAAGTCATAAATTATGTTAAATATTGTGGTAGAGAATGGAGAGTAGTTCAAGAATAGATATAGAAAAATCCAATGGACAAAATTTTGAGCTTTGGGAGATTAAAATGGAAGATATTCTTGTAGATCAAGGAAAATGGACAACGATCTGTCTACGTACCCATCCGACAAGGATTTCGATGGAAGAATGTGAAAAAAACAAAATAAGAGCAAGAAGTATGTTTTGACTTTGTCTTGCAAATTCAATATTGTTGAATGTCTCCAGAGAAGATTCAACCAAGAAACTATGGGACAAGATGGGAAGCTTATACCAATTGAAATATCTAGTAAATAAGTTCTTTATGAGAAAGAAATTATATCTTTTGAGAATGAGTGATGATAGCTCGGGGACTGAGCATTTGAATGTGTTTAATACTATTTTAATACAATTATCATTTGTGGATATGAAAATCACCAAGGAGGAGATTTGTATAATCCTATTATGTTCTTTTCAAGACTTATGGGATAGCTTGGTCATGGATATAAGGAGTAATAAAACCAAACTACCACTAGAAGACATGGTTTCTTTTCTGTTGTGAGAATAAATGAGAAGAAAGAACATGGAAGGATCGACCAAAGATACTATAGTGTTGAGAGGTCGAATGGTTGAAAGAGATAAAGCATAATTCTCTGGTATAAATTCTAAGTCGAAGGGTAGATATAAATCCCTAGATGTGTCAACAAGAATATGCTAGAAATGTAGTAAAGTTAGGAATTACAAAAAGGATTGTAAGTTGAAGGCGATGGAAGCCAATACGAGATTCGATGAGAAGAAGTCAACTGAGAGAAGATGACCCTGAAAAAGGGAGGCAATGTGTATCTATCATTGACCATTACAAAATTATATCATGGTGTTTGGTTGATCAAATAAGGAGCATCCTATAATATGACATTGCATAGGGAATGGTTCTATGAGTATGAACAATATCATGGAGGTGGTGTTCTTGGGGGACAAATCGACAACCAAAATTGTCGGATGAGGAAGAGTTCGATTGCTACTGTGGGATGGGAGGAAAACCACCCTTCCAGGTGTGATACACATTCTAGGTTTTGCAAGAAACTTGATATATGTCATCAAGATGCATGATGTTGGAGTGAACACTTTGTTTTAGAAGGATTTGTGCAAGATGGTCAGAGGTGCGATGGTCTTAATGAAAGGATTTAAGATTGGAACCTTATAGAAGCTATTAGGGAATGTTGACTCCACTAGATGCAACAACATCGTTTCTCCTGAAATCAACTTGAATCAAGATGACTCAATACAAAATGACTCGACAAGACATGATAAAATTGACCCAACCATGTTATGGCATGAGAGGATAGGAAACATTAGATAAAAATGCCTTAGATTTATTCATACTAAAGGTATGGTTGAAGGTTTTCCTGAATGTGGTATATAAGTCTACTTTTGTGAATATTGCATATATAAAAAAAAAAGTCGGGTGAGGTTCTGATCTGGAGTGACAAGGGAAAACAAGATTATAGGATTGATGCATAGTGATGTGCTTGGACTGGTTACAGTTCCTTCACTTGGTGGATCCATGTATTATGTATCCTTCATAGATTATTTTTCCAGGAAGACATGGATATATTTCCTAAAGAAGAAATCAAAGATTTTTGAGAAACTTAAAGAGTTTAAATCTCTTGTAGAAAACCAAATAGATAAAAAGATTAAGGTACTAAGAGCTGACAGTGATGGTAAATTACGTAGAAAATAATTTGATCAGTTTTGTAAGTAGTGTGGCATAGCACAAAAAAACACCACACTACCCCACACAAAAATGGATTTTCCAAGAGAATGAACAGAATGTTGATGGATAAGGAAAGGATCATGCTCAATGGTGTTGGGTTTGCACAAGAATTATGGGCTAAGGTAGTCAACACTGTAATATATATGGTGAATATGTATCCTTCATTGGTGCTAGTTGATAGGACTCCATATGAGGTATGGTTGGGTAAGAAGCCTTCAATTTCACATCTCAAAGTATTTCTTTGTGATGCATTTGTGAATGTTCCCAAGGAAAAGAGGAGCAAGGTAGACAAGAAGGAATTCAAATGTATTTTCAATGGGTACAAATAAGGAATGAAAGGATATAATCTATGGGATAATGCATTAAGGAGAACAGTGTAAAGGGGATATGTGGTATTCATAGAATTCGGAGGTAAGTGTGAGCCTGAATATATTGTTCTGATCAATAATAACCCTGAGATGGTGTGGTTTGAACTGAGAAAGGAAGAAGATGATTCAGATGAGTCGACTGAATTAGATGAATAGGTGGAACAAAAGACTCTGGTAGTACGGAGGTAAAAATGAGTAATAAAACTAGTCGAAAGGTATTTTCCATCCAACTTCCATTTTGAATTTGTGTTAACTACCATTGATGATGATCCCAGCTTGTGCAGTGAGGTATTCAACTTAACAGAGGGTAAACTTTGGAAGGATTCCATGGTCGAAGAGATGGAATCCTTGTACAAGAATGAGACATGGCATTTATTCAAGTTACCTAGTGGAAAAAATCTCATCAGTAGAAAATGGGTATTCAAGAATAAGATGAATGATGCATGACAAGTTGAGAAGTTCAAATTTCGACTGGTAGTGAAAGGATATTTCCAAGTCGAGGGAGTTGAATTCAGCGAGATTTTTTTTGTTGTTGAAAAATTAAATTCCATTATAGTACTAATGTATTTGGCTTCAACATTTGATCTAGAAATATAACATATGGATGTGAAAAAAATGTTCTTACGTGGGGACTTGGAAGAAGAAAACTACATGAAACAACCTAAAGGATTTGTAGTAAAGGCTAAGAAAGAGTTGGCGTGCAAACTAAAAATATCCCTTTATGATCTAAAACAATCGCTAGGGATGTGGTACCAGAATTTCTAGACATACATACTTATTTTGGGATTTGTGAGAAGCAAAGTTGATCATTGCATATATTTAAAGGAAGAAGATGGGAATTTCATATATGTAGCTTTGTAGGTCGATGACATGTTGTTGATTGGAAACAACATGGATGCAAAAAAGGAGGTGAAGAAGAAGTTATCCTAAAAGTTTTACATGAGGGATATCAGTGCAACTAAATTCATTCTAAGAATGTATATTAAGAGAGATAGAGTTGCTAGAAAGATCTGGTTGAATCAGATGAAGTACATTGAAACAATTCTGAAATGTTTCAACATGCAAGATTGGAAACTGATGAAGGTGTCAATTTCTATGGGAGAAATGCTAATTGATGAACAATTTCCAAAGACAGATGAAGAAATAGAGGGCATGGAACATGTTCCCTATGCAAGTGTTGTTTGTATTCTAATGTATGAAATAGTCTGCACTCGACCAAACATTTTCGATGCAGTGGGAGTGTTGAGAAAGTATATGTCGATACCTGGAAAAGAGTACTATACATATGTGAAGAGAGTATTAAATTATTTGTGTGGAATGAAGGACTATGATATCTACTACCAATAAAAACCTAGAGGTGACAATTTTAAATTAAATGTACATGGCTTTGGTGGCTCCAACTGGCATGGAGATTTGGATTGACAAAGGTTAACCAACAAATATTTTTTTAATATGTTCAGTGGATAAATAAGTTGGATGGGTAAGCGATAGGAGGTCATATCCTTGTCAAAAATAGAAGGTGAATACATGGTGGCCACTCATGGAAGAAAATAAGTGGTATGGATGCAAAGGTTATTTTCAGGAATCAAGTTTGAGAAGAGAGATATGAAGATAAGTTTTGATAGTCAAAGCCCAATATTTCTAGAAAAGAACCCTACTTATTATTCAAAGACTTAGAACATTAATGTACAATACCATTTCATAAGAGATATGGTGGAAATTAAAAATATGTTGCTATAGAAAGTAGAGACGTTGGAAAACATAGCAGACTCATTGACCAAGTTTATGAGTGTTGTGAAGTTCTCTTGGTGCAGAGAGGAAATGGGAATTACTTTCCTAGATCTATGAATGAAAGTTCAAGAATCTCTTGGTTTCAAAAAAGAAGACAACAAATGGGAGAATGTTGGGCTGCTATATTCTTTACAAAGAAATCCTAGTCGAGGTAGATCGAATGACAGTCAAATTCAACATTGATTGATAGAAGTTCAAGGTTTGAGGTAGATCGAGAGCAAGTTAAAGGTCGAATTTAGTCAAATGGGTAAATTTGAAGTTGAAGGTCAAAGAGGTTTGACATGGAAAAGGAATCGACAATAAGTCAAGGAGGTCAACCAATAGGAGGTTGACAGGTGGGCGTGTGGCGACCAACTGAAGACCAAATGAAGGATGACTGGTATTCTGACTTTGAGTCGACTATAACATAATCCCAAGATTCATGGCATTTATAACCATGATGTGAATGGATATGTAACCATTTTTGGGAGACATGTATTTAGGGTTTTTCCTTCTATACAACTTATAAAGAGGTGTGTTGTAAGGTCGTAAATGTTAATCTTGAATATTTAGATAATGAATGGATAAACACAAAGAGTGTATAATTTAGAGGTTACTAGTCATGCATAAGTCAAATTGGTTTCTTTCACATGCAATAGTGTATGATGTAGATTGTGTATTAGGTGTATACCAAGGTTAGATAGGTAACCTTTTATTCATATTGAATAAGAAAAAAAGATAGTAGAAATCTCAAGGAATGTTGGTTTTCCTGGTTTGAGTTTATAGGGTAAAATATCTATGTAATGTAACTTATTTTTCATTTTCATTCTTGATTAAATTATTCTTGTCTTCTTCTAGGATTAGTGTGGAAGTATCTCTCATTTCCTGACATGGGATTCTCCATATCCCTGAACTTGAAAGAGCTCTCCTACTGGATTTCCATAGGGAATGATCACTCTTTCTCATAGTCGTTGATTTCCTCTCATTCCCATTCTCATACTTTCTCCTATGGGATCTGGATGTTGTCACTTGTCTATCACTAGCTACTTTTTTTGTGTGAGTGTCTTTATTCTCTTTCTTTTGAAACATCTTCAAGCTCTGCATTATCTCTTCCTATCACTCTACACTTCTCTTTGTAAGCTTATCATAGTTACAAGATCCTTCTTTTCTCTTCTTCCATTATACCTTGCCTCATCATTTCCCATGATGGCTTATAGATGTATGAATTCCTCGTAATGACTATAAGAACCTTGGTCATCCTACATGACTTTGTTTCTCATACAAGAACCTAAATTCCTTCCCATACCTCTAAATTATGAAAAAAACATGTGTATGCAAATAAATTGATGTTATACAAAAATATATACATACACAATTCTGGAAAATAATGTGTTATCCCCTAATTCTAGGGATAATTAAGGAGTTGATTTCTTGAGGTCCTCAAGTTGTATACATGGAGTATCAACAGACAACTTGACCAACAACTTCCACTTTCACAAATAGAGACCCACCTCGCCATGACAACTCCAGGTTCATCACAATGGTATCCACCACAATAGCTTGGTCTAGAAGACATTGGATGCTGCTCTGTGAGGTACAAGCCATGTATTATGGTGAGTGTCATTTTAATATTTGAGGCATTCGAGTTTGTTGCATTTATAATTGGCTTTGATTATGTAACACCCTCTTATACCTTACACTCTTTACCCTATTTCACCTTGGTGGTTTACATTGTATCCTAGTAAGTGGTCACCCTTAGGGATGTACTGGGAGGTTCCCTTAATGAGTCATCATGCCATTCTTGATCATACTTGTCACTTTCCACAAGTCATCCCCAAATATCCTTACCTTTTGGTATTTTTTGTTGTATTGACAAAAAAGGGGGTTGTCCCTCATTTCATGGGAAGAAGGGGTTGAAGACCCAAAGGGGAGAGAGTTGGAAGAATATAAAATCCTAGTTATGAACCTTCCAGATGCTCTCCCAAAGAGGTCTTGAAAGAAATGAAACACTTGATCTTAAAATCCAACGACCTGTAGAAGAAAATTAACATTATGTAAATGTGCCCACTTCTTGAGTTGTGTACACTTATGCAATGTCCCTTTCTTTCCTTACATATGGAACTCTATGTACCTATAGCTTCAAGTGTCCTTGTGGTACTACCCCCCAAGATAATAGAATCACTAATAGGGATTATCCAAGGTTTTGGATTATTAATTAATTAAAAGGATTAAATAGGTTTGGAAAAAATATGCATTGAAAACAAAGGTGCAATGCACCCTCTTCAAAGACACCCATAAATGAGATGCTACACCCCCTTGTATGTCATGAATCCGATGCCAAAAATTACTTCTCCCATCCATATCATTGTTTCCACATGTCTTATAGGGGGTTCCAAATGAGAAACAATCCTTTATCTAGGGGATCATTCACCCAATAGGTCACCTTATCAACCCTCCCATACCTAAACTTAGTAAGTTGCATAGGGCCTTTAAGTAATTGTTTAATTTGATGAGGCAGTTTTGGATGTACATGCTTAGTTATATCTCTTATTTATTTTATTTACTCATCATGATGCATTTTACTTGATATACTTGGAGGGTGTATCCATTTGTCTTTGCAGGACCCAGTTGGTGGATAGTTTTGGAGAAACAAGCATAGATTTGGATTTCATGTGGATTTAATCCCACAGGTTGGGTACCAAGGCCCACATGCCTGATGATAAAGACATGAATTTGGAGGACTAGAATACATCATGCAGGACATAACCTATCCCCTACCACCAAAACATTTTTCCTAAGAAGTCCAAAACATCACCCTTAAGGGCTTGACATCATAGTATGGCTATGGTTTGGTGGTGGTTGAGGAAAATCACCACATTTTGAAGGAAGGAAGCCATGGAAAATTTTATAAGAGGCTTGGATAAAAGAAAATTGTCCTTTATAGGCCTATTTCACCCATAACCTACTCCAATGACTTGGAAAATTGTCAAAACATCACCCTAGAAGGGTGACATCTTACTTTAGGCTTTACTTCATGTGCAAAAAAATGAATTAAAAAGTATTATTATATGTAAAGGGGAAAGATAATGGATGTTTAGAACATTTTGTATAAATAGAGATCATTTGTATCTCATTTGAACATAACTTTCCCTCTTGTGAGAAGTATCTAAGCTGAAATTTCAACCCTTTTTGGGAAATCCCTCTTAATTGTGCTCTTGTTATGGTTTGTTTATGATATTGGTGGAAGAAGTAGTGAGATACCTCTCTTAGATCTTTTCTCTTTCATTTATGTTGGATTATCTTGATTTAAAACCCCACCATATCCATCATTTTTGTCTTGAATTAATTTGTTTCTTTTAAGGTTTTACTAGGAGAAGTAAAAGGGTTTACACCCTCCTAGTACTTCCTAGTTATCCTTTCTTTCCTTAGGGAGTAAAAGGGCTTACAGCCCCAAGGATATAAAATTGTTAGATATTTATTTGTTTGATTCCATAAACCAATAGCTAAAAAAATAAATCTAATTGCATTGGATAAATTAAATCTTGTATTGGTTAACATGAAAACTCAGGATTTTGAGATTGTCTAATTTGGAATCAATTATATGCTCTATATGACTACTTGAGCCACTAGGGAGTCTCATTCTGCTAAGTAATTCTTTCTTCTGTTATAAATTTTCATATATATCCATTATTGATGAATAAACCCTAAATAATCTCTTAATAACTCACAAACCAGTTGTCAAAAGTTGCTAAGAGTTTGCCTCTGTCCTCTACTAGTCTCAGCCCACTTTTTGGTTTCATTGTTGGCAAGTTTTGGTGGTTGATATAATTGTTATAACAATTTATTTGATACAAAAATAAGGATTCAATTACATCTTTGCAAGACTAATTTGTTACGTCCTTGTTTCATGCTAAAGTATTGTTTTTTCATACTTGAGTTAGAATAGACATTTATAGCTTGTCTCTTGAAATCCTAACTAGACTTTTAGAAACTTTATTTGCATCCCTTATTATCATTTTTTTGCTGATATATATTACTATTCATTGCTGCAATTAGGGAAACCAAGCTTAATTTTACTGTCCAACATATTATTGGGCTTGTATCTTTGTTTTCCTTGTGTCTAAAGTAGGTACCACCACTCATTGGAAAGTATTATACATAATGGAACACATTCCACCATCTACGAGACTCTTCTCAAGACCTTATTGTATTCCATCATTGAGCTATAGGAGGAATCTTCATCATCTCTTAATTTTCCATATCATTCCCCCCAAGTTCACCAAGATTCCCCTCTTGAGGTGATCACTTCATGTCTAAAGTGTCGAGAATACCTGTCTAAGGTGAAATTGGGTAGGGTTTCCCTTAGTTGTCCTTATTTTGTGGTTTGGGTCGATATTTTCCTAACCTACAACTTATGCAAGAAAATTTTGGCATCGTTTTTGGGGAGGATTTGGAATCCTCTTCTAAGCCCTAACAAAACTTTGGCAAGATATCCTAAACCCTTGCTTTGGATTTCTTGGTGACTTCACCCAAAGGATGTTCCCTTTCCATCTTTGATGAGATTTTATTGAATATTATCTCACGACTCCACCTTCCCAGAATTTGTCTTCCCTTAACAAGTTTCTCCCATGGAGGTTTAAGCCTTCTAAGGTTTATCGAAGACGGCCTCCCCTCAAGTCTCTCATGTTCAAAAAAAAATTTCACGGTACCCTTCCCCTTGATACAATGACTCTCCCTTGGGAAAATGACACTTATAGACCCCTGAACATGGCCACAATCCCTGGATTCCCCAACATAATGCTAAAAGAGTCTCACAAATTGTTTCCAAATTTCCAGGAAATAATGTCACCACTACAAACGATCATATTTACACCATAAGTTAAGACATGGAAAATTTTGAAGTGGAACACGAGGATGTAATAATGAGGCTACTTGCCTCATCTTTGATGGAATATGCTGAGAGATGGTTTAGAGGACTAGATGACAATAATATAAAATCTTATGCGTGTTTTACCAAGTTATTCAAGAACATATGGAAAACAAGGAAGGACAATGGTATGTTTTTAGCTCAATTCAACCAGATAAAGAAAAATGATAATGATACAGTGAGTGAGGTTGACACCAGGTTCGACAAATTGTACATTCAAATCCCGACAAATTTGTTCCCTACAACTACAGTTGTCCATCTCCTCTATATAAATTCATTCAATGGGAAATTGTGTTTCATTTTGAAGGACAAAAAGGTCTACCTACTTGGAACAAGCCAAGGAGTACAATATAGATATTGAAGAAAATATCCTTGCTCAAAGATTCAATCTTTCCAATATCCTCATGTCAAGGCATAAGAAAAGACTAAGGCTTCCAGTAGTAGTGATCCTGATCCAATTTCCCTCTTGAATCATAAAATACATCAGATGAGTACCTCATTTGTCCAAGCACAAAATCAGATCATGGGATGATTAAATACTATGGAGAGAAATAAATCTTCTCCTATAACTTAGTTTAATAGGAAGTAAATGGATGCCACATGTTGGAAACCAAGGTCTCAATAAGAGACAAATGCCCTTGATATTTTGAAACTAGTTGGAATGGTTAACACAGAAAAAACACCATGGTGTTCTCTACGCCAAGAGACTCACCGAGAGGATGAGTGTCCTTGATGAGATGAATATGCTTCAAATAGTATGAATTTCATGGAAATTATCTGCAACATCCAAGAGGAATAGGTCACACAGGAACAAATTGACAAATCTATAAGACATGGAGAAATTGAGGGGAGACTCCAGGATTTGAATCGGTTGTTAAACAATTAGAGGAAGGAATTATGGAACAGGGAGTATTTGAAATACACTAGAATAAATAAATCTCCAACCCCTCCATCAAAACCTACCTCTCCTCCTCCTTCTACAGAAAAGGCGGTCCCACCTCTTCCTCCTCTCTTCCAAATCCATCTCCCACAGATGAGATTCATCTGATCGTAGATGTTGAAACCATGTTAGGAAAATTTAATATGAAAGTCCCTATGGCAAAGATGTGCAAAATCCATTTCGTAAAGAGGGAAGTCTTGAAGTATTACATGTACCGACTGAAAAGGATTATCCTCCAATAATTTTGAACACTATGTATCTCGATTGATAAAATGACAAAAATCCTCTTTTCTATCTTTCATTTGGAATGAATGCCTTGTTCCTAAACAATTTTATTCTATATTTTGGGGCCTCAACAAACATCATGTCATTAAAAGTGATGGAACAACTTGGTTTGAAGATGACCCAACCCTATGGAAATGTGTATGGTATTGATTCTAAAAGGTTCAAGGTTTATGGGTTTTGTGAGAATGTTGAGGTCTTATTCATTGTTTTTATGAATATTATCCTCTGTATGAATATAGTATTAATTGACGTCTCGGGTGCTTGGGGGATTCTCTTATCAAGGAGTTTTTCTAATACCCTTGGGGGTTTTCTCAGCATGGATATCACCCATGCACACATACCTATGGGAGATGGAAACTTTGAGGTGTTATATAGTTTAAAGTGAGTTGAAAAGCATGTGACAGATCTGTTGGGCCCCAACAACTCCCCCTAATTTGTTTTACAAAATTTAAAGGGGCCCCCTTTAGAATCTTGATAATTATAATGAGATACATAATCAACCTTTTCAAATAATTCCATACCTTGGCTTGGTCTGAGACAAACTTAAGACATTCACTATAGTATGAGACATTTATTACAAGAATATATGTCAAAAGTTAGAGACGAGCATAAAAATCTCAATTTAAACAAAAACATTAATTTTATCAACTGTTTACTTTCGTTTAAATTATAATTATATGTTCATTCTTTTGCTCATTAGCAAGTTTGACTATTTTGAATAATGTGTTCAATACTTCATCAAATAATATATTGGTTGGTTTCTCATTTTCATGAAATAATTTGGTGATATTAATTAATTAAATTCTTTTTTCATTTTGCCTCTCATTTCAAAATAATAATAATAAAAGAATTATCTATCATTTGTTTGATTTTGTAAAAAACAAAATCAATATTTTTTCTTCAGTAACTTGAAGCTTCTAGATCATATTTGAAAACAAATTATAAATAATGTTTGTTCTTAAGTTATAGTTAGCTTAAATTCATTTTTTTTTTCTAGAATTTGTTTTATTCACAATTTTTAGGTTATTAATTTAGGTTTCTTTTTGTTTCACAGATTTCTATTATCAAATATTTGATACAGATCTGATCATGGCTTGATTTTATTATCCAAACATGTTCAAGATGATTGATCCAAAAATAATTTTGGATTGTGACAAATAATTTTATGAGCAACAATAGATAAAATTTGGAAAGGCGTCAAGATCAAAGAAATGGTATTGTAGAACTGATTACAACCAAACTGTGAGAAATTTGAAGAAACGATTGAAAAACCAGAACCAAAATGGACTCATTTACTTTCCACGTAGATATTTTCCCAAACAAATGCACGATTTGAGAGATATTTGGGTCTCTTTTAGAGGCAAATTTTAGGTGGCAGAAATTAATAGTGACACCCAGACTGTTCATTCATTTGATAAATATATGAGAAAGATCAGAGCCATGGGAAAAAGAATTGGAGAGGAGGATTTTAATCTTTTCTCTTTTGTATATTATATCTTTTGTAAACTTTTTTTATTTCCTTTCAAGTCCAGTAATGGATGGCTGGAATCTTTGGGAGAATGAACGAATATTTTCAAAGAAGAATATGGAATTCCAGGTTGCTTAATGGATTTTGTCCTGTAAGAAAAATGGTTTTATTTTCATTATAATATATTCATATTCTTTGAACAGTTTATTATGCATTGATTTAAATAGCTTTAGTCTTTTTTATCAATACATGGTTAATTAGTATCATTTATATATTAATTTTTCCAATCTTTAAAGTCTATTATCCAAAGCAATTCTTCCAGGATTATGGACTGGACAAGTGATTCAAAAAAATACTTAATAGAATGGCATATATGCATTTTGTCTTTAGCCTTTTGTTTATAATGTTGTTATTAATGTTTTTTTTTAATCCTATTACATGTGCAAGTCTGATATCTTTAGATTAAATGATCTAAGATGTGTAGGAGGTTTATATTATAAATACCATCTGTTATTTTCTTCATCAAAATACAAATGCTATGATTATATATTCGATTTAAATAATGAGATTTATCTTTGAATTTTAAATTGAATGATAAAATGCATAGATTGCTTCCATATTTATCTTGCTGTAATCATATATAATTATGAGATCACAGGTATATGTTTATGTTTTCTTTTCTGTCATTAAAACCTAAGCTGTCAATACATGTTCTAAATTTATTTAGAAAAGTAATAAGGTTCATTGCAGATTTCTCTCTTGGACATGGATGTTGGATGTTCACCACTCATGCAGATGCTTGGATACACCTCACCAATTCATTGACATGATATATTCTTTGTATTTTTATGTCATTTGCATATTATTGAAACTACAATGTATAGTTCAGCTTTGACTATCTAGATGTTCATGTTTCATTAACTTTTTTTTGTAAGATTCTTTAAATTTATAAAAGAAAAAAAACAAATATTTTTATGCGCTTTCTTTATCTGCTTCCTAGAAGCAATCATTTTTCATGTTGATTTTTGTAAGTTTCGATTAAAACTTGCATCTTGTAAATCATGTAAATAAATGAGACTTGTATATCTTCTGCTTAAATATAACTACTATAGTTACATTTTAACATATGTACATATATATAGTGTGTTTAGTAATTAGTTAGTTATTTCTCTCTTTTATTCATTTCTTTTAGGATTTTTATATTGGGTAACATAGCCATTAAACTCATTAGAACGAGTTACATCAAAAGTCTTGGGTTATTTAGACAACCCTGGACCAGACTCGCTCTTTCAGTTGGTGGATGGTCAATTTCGCCTGTCAACAAATGGTGCTAGAAGGAGGGCTGGACTAACAAGATGGCCTTATAGGAGTCTTTGTTTCAAATTTAATTAATTTCCCATGACTATCCAAATCACTGTGTTGGAACATGCTTTCCACTTTTCATTACCTGATATTTCCAACAAGACAATCTCTCTCTCATCCAAACTCACCTTTGATGGTGGGGGGAATGTATCTGCAAAAGATGATATTAACAAGTTTTGGTGTAAATGCATCAAGAATGATATTTCGGATTTAAAGGTTTTGTGCAGATTGATTGCTTTTACTTTCAGGGGTCAGATTAAACATTGGTTTGAGTCTTTTCTAGCATATCATATTTTTGATTGGTTTCAATTTGTAGATGAATTTTTAGATGCTTTTAAAATCTATGATTACAATCAATTACGTGAAGAATTTCAGACTTTGCTAATCAATGGCGATTCATCTTCAAAAGGATTTTCGACAAGAATCCATCATGTTCTTTGTAAATTTAATCCTGATGACATGTCTTTTGTATTAAATCTCCTCTATGATGCTTGCATCGAGTCATATTTGATCGCAATTGATGAAGCAATTACAAATACTATCATTCAATTGCAAGAAAAATTGTGTTCATAGGATGAGAGGGATCCATCTGAAAATTTTGAACAAGCAAGGGAGGTAGAATCTATTGAAAATGTTCTTAGTGACAATCAAATTGGTTTTTCCTCTGAATCATTGTATTTTCAGTCCTCAAGCATTGTGGAAGAAGATTCGATGTTGGGTCAAGGTGAATGTCCTCGTTCTCCTAACTCTTTCTCTAATCAATATTTAAATTCGGTTATTGAAGAAGACTTAGGTGATGAAAATGATCTTAAGCATTCCAACATTCCAATGAAATTGATTAGAGATGTATATCTACAATTGGAAGAAGTAACCTTAAACCCTCATATACAAATCATACCTTATCAATATGAAAGATCCGATGTTTTCCATGAAAGTTTTGAATTATCTATCGTACAAGAGGCAAATTTAGATGACCATATTATGTTGAAGAATGTATCACCAAAACCGAGTGAAAGTTTTAAGGAAAATGAAGATGAATGTCTTGAGAATACCATTGTTAAATATCATAGCTCAAGATATTCTTTTCATGTGCTTATTTTTTATTCCTTTTACTCGTTATATCTCGATCTCTTCTTAGATTCTAGTGGATTTGATACTTTACCCATGGTATATTACTCTTTGTTACCATAATCCAATCTTTTCAATATGCCAAAATTTGGTGAAACTAATTCCAAACATAACACTTATCAAGTCGGATATGATGCTCTTTCACTTTCATCACTCGAATGGAAAAATGACATGTTGCAAGATGATTTTACATGATTTATTTTTGAAAAAGACAATGCACTCATCCTTATGGAGATCGAATATTCTACATTGCATATTCGTTCTTTGATTAGTTCAAATTTTAATCTTTATGCTTTACATTTTGAAACGATCAATCTCATCAAAGGAAGCATTCAAACCAATAATCTAATTAATGTCATGAATCCTCCTATGATGTGTTCCCCATTGATATATCCATTTCTTCAAAATCATAGTTTTAATCCTAATTTTTATGACAGGATCTTAGAATGTCTTGAAAATTCATATCTAAAAAATATTCATAATAAAGATAAAGTTGTGCTTGCTTTGTTTTTACCTAAATATCTAGGAAGTAAACATGACATGATTTTGTTAGATCCTTCTTGTGAATAAATTCATGAACACTTAGAGAATTGTCAAGAGGATGGGGCACTTTAGCCTTGGCTGATGGTTATGTCATTTCCCCATAATCTTGACAAGTTTTTCAAAATCACTTGCACTCACCCATGCCATTATGACCCTTATCACGACAAGATTGCACAATGGCTGGAGGATTCATACAAAAAGAATGTTCAAGGGAATGGTAAGGTCATGCTTGCTTTGTTTTTAAATGATGATGATAAAGGTAAGTATGATATATTTTTTTTATTTTTTGATATACTACCATTCTTGTTAGTAATATTTTATTTTGTTTCCATTGCAGGATTGGAGTTACTCCATTGGCTACATTAGAAGCATGAATTCACTTAGTATTTTTTATTTGTTTAGTAGTTAGAGTAGGTTTAGGAGTAGGTTTTCTTTTAGTTTTATTTCTCAATTTTTCTCTTTGTAATAATGCAGTTATGAACATAAGTGGGCACACCAAGAGAAACATAATATGAATGTTGTCAGGGAAGTCCACCTTAAATCTCTTTATCTCTGTTTTTCATTGAATATTTCTTTTCAAAAACGTAGTATCATCATGAAAATTTTAAATGGAAAGTAAAGAGATAAGTAAATTTAAACTATCAATTCAACCCTGACCCTAGGTGTCATGAGTAGGATTGCACTCATCTTAATAAGGATTTTTCTATTTTCTTTTAGTCTCTTTTACTCTGAATAATAATTCTTGGTCAAAGTAGCATCTCATGCATCACTATCTTAAGAAAAGAACTTGCTCGCACATGATATTTTATATGATTTAGTTCTTCCTTTATTTTACAGTGAGATGATAGTGGATACAAAAACTCAAGTTTATCTTTGGCCAAAATCATTTCCTGAAAAGTTTTATTTTGCTATTTTGATTTTGTGTACTTATGATTTTGAATCCCATTAAAAAATTTTGATTTGGTTTGTTGTGTGTTTTTGTTTTCTTTGATTATTTTGAATGAATTTTCTTCTTATCTTTCTTTTTTGAATCAATATATTTTTGATCAAAGATTTATTGTCGAAGAAAGCATTTATTTTAAGACTTGTGTTTTTCAAGCAATTTGAAATAGTTCAAAGAGGTCTTGATATTAAGATATAGCTTAGACAATTGATTTTTAAGTCAATTGTCACTCTCATTTTGTCCTCAAATTGTCTTTGTCAGAGTATTACACTAGAGATATGGTTTAAATATTTGAGAATTACGATGATCTTTAAACTTTTTAAGCTATCCATATTCTTAAGGAATCACTTTTGAGTGTTTTCCCATTCTCTAGATGATTTCTTAAAGGAAATCTAAACTCTCTAAACCATGATAAAAATTCCAGTTTTGAAAGAAAATAAATAACATGGCCAACTATTTACCTGTATTGCAATTAACCTCCAATATCACCTCGCCCTCTTTATCATCAAGAAATCTATAATTGTACTATTATCTAAAAGTGGCATAAGAGGGTTGAAATAACTTATGTGTGGGAAGTGTGTGTAAACCCGTTAGGGTACTGAACAGGCTCACTGGCAACGGGTAAATACACAAATGATACCAAGACAACTTCGTCAGGGTATTGAACAGGCCTGCTGGCAGCAAAGCAATGTCGGGTCAAGAGGTAGCAGGTATATGTTTTTAAATTAACATTTATGGAAGTATACATCATGTGGATATAAATATTGGATGGGATTAAAGCATTTGAGTGGGTTAAATGACATCTCTGTCGAGGCTATGGACGCCAGCTGGCAACAATGGCTCTGTCAATAGTATTGAAGTTCTTTTATAAACATCATGACTGTTTGATTAGGAAATTATCTGAGGTCATAATCTTCTGCAAAAAAAATTCTATTGTCTGATTATAACATTGAGGTTATCCTAATACTATATGGTCTCAAAGTGAATTTATTTCAAGAAGCTTAAATCCTTTTTCAAGTCTTATTATTTTCTTCCTAAGATGAAATATTACCAGATAAGAGATAACTACTTCACCCAGTAAGTCGCCATTTGTTGGGCCCCAACAACTCCACCTAATTTTTTTTACAAAATTTAAAGGGGCCCCCGTTAGAATCTTGATAATTATAATGAGCTACATAATCAACCTTTTCAAATAATTCCATACCTTAGCTTTTTTTGAGACAAACTTAAGACATTCACTATAGTATAAGACATTTATTACAAGATTATATCTCAAAAGTTAGAAACGAGCATAAAAATCTCAATTTAAACAAAAATGTTAATTTTTATCAACTATTTACTTTCTTTTAAATTATGATTACATGTTCATTCTTTTGCTCATTAGCAAGCTTGACTATTTTGAATAATGTGTTCAATACTTCATCAAATAAGATCTTGTTTGGTTTCTCATTTTCATGAAATCATTTGGTGATATTAATTA
>JASDQU010243657.1:109093-124499 GCA_032191745.1 Picea mariana | reverse complement strand
TCAAAAAACCTAGTCCCGAGGTATAGAAACTTGAAAACAACCATGTTGTAGTTACCAAACTACCCCAAGAGAGGGGAAACCAGTTCAACAAGCTAGGTAAGTGTAGCAGTTTACAGTCTGATAGTCTTAGATAAACGAAACTAAGATGACTAGGCTACAGCTATGAAACGAAACTAGTAAAGGAACAAATCCCCTATGGGGTCAGACACTTAGCAAATAACCTGGCTAGGTGGCTTGATAGGTCATGTCCCAAGGTTCCTCTTCGATGGGAGTCCCTTTGCCTTCCAGTTGCATATCAGTGTCCAGGTTACTCTCATCCAGGTTGGTAGCGGGCAAGGTATCTCCAGGTGGACTGTGCGCATGGTTTCCCGTAGCTGTCGCGGCCTCCATGTCTCTGTGTGTGACCTGCACCATGACGACCCCTTCGGGTTGTTGCACCTGTTCATTCTTGTCGACACCCTCTGCATGAGGCACCTCTGTTGATGTCGCGCCTTCTAGAGTAGAGTGGAAAGATTCCTGGAAAGTGGACAGGATCTGAAGGAGGTTCAAAGTCTTCCCATCCAAAAGCTGCAGTTGGAATTGGAGGTCCTCCAATCCTTTCCGGAGCTCAAATAATAGCCCATAGAGGATGGCCAAACTGTCTTTCAGCTGCGAATTAGGGATGAAGTCGGTAGATGAGTATGCATTGTTTCAAGCATTTTGAAGAAAGGGTGGCACCCCCAAGGGTGGCTGGGAGGATAAAATTGATAGTGCAAGAGAAGGTCCGCTGGCTCGGGAATTCAGTGGAGCTGTGGGAAATCGCGAAAGAGATCCCAACGAGCTATCAGTGATGACTATGTAATTGAACCGGGAGGCAGGCAGGGTGGAGGAGGCGAGAGGTTCCATCTCGGGCTAAATAGGCTACGAGGAGTATGTGGAGGGTGAACTAGGGGGAGAAACAGAAACACAGGGCTGAGGAGGATGCCATGGAGATCCTCTTCTTGGCCTTCCTCTTTGGCTCGGCATACTGATCTTAGAGTGAAGGCAGAACTGAACCGAATGCCCGATGTGGATGTGGAGAGCCTGGAAAAGGTTGAAGGCTGCAAGCACCATGAAAAACCAGAGTAAGCTAGGCCTGGGGAATGAAGGAATGAGAGGGTCGGGTCGCAAGAAGGGATTAAAGTCACCTGCAGACAGAGGAGCCATGGTAAATACGGTAATGGGAGTCGGGTGTACCAACATTAATGGTGCTGCAGTGATGTAAAATCAAATAAATGCGAGGTCTAGGTGGCAATATTTGGCATGAGCCCAACACATGGCTCCCTGCATTGCTAGCCCGACCTTTCCTCCACCTCTCACCAAGTGGCTCACACTAACACCCCATCTGGGGGATCATTTGTTTGATTTTGTAAAAAACTAAAATTAATATTTTTTCTTCATTAACTTGAAGCTTCTAGATCATATTTGAAAACAAATTATAAATAATGTTTTCTTATAAGTTATAGTTAGTTTAAATTCATTTTTAATTTTTCTAGATTTTGTTTTATTCACAATTTTTAGGTTATTAATTTAGGTTTCTTTTTGTTTCACAGGTTTCTATTATCAAATATTTGATACGGATTTGATCATGGATTGATTTTATTATCCAAATACGTTCAATATGATTGATCCAAAAATAATTTTGGATTGCGACAAATAATTCTATGAGCAACAATAGATAAAATTTGAAAAGGCATCAAGATCACACAAATGATTTTGTAGAACAAATTATAGCCAAACCGTGAGGAATTTTAAGAAACGGTTGAAAACCCAAAACCAAAATGGACCCATTTACCTTCCGCATAGATATTTTCCCAAACAAATGAATGATTTGAGAGATATTTGGGTCTCTTTTACAGGCAAATTTCAGGTGGCAGAAATTAATAGTGATGCCCAGACTGTTCATTCATTTTATAAATATATGAGAAAGATCAGAGCCATGGGAAAACGAATTGGAGAGGAGGATTTTAATACTTTCTCTTTTGTATATTATATCTTTTGTAATTTTTTTTTACTTCATTTCAAATGGAGTAATGGATGGCTGGAATCTTTTGGAGAATGGACGAATATTTTCAAAGAATAATATGGAATTCCAGGTTGCTTAATGGCTTTTGTCCTGTAAGTAAAATTATTTTATTTTCATTATAATATATTCATATTCTTTGAATAATTTATTATGCATTGATTTAAATAGCTTTAATCGTTTTTATCAATACATGATAAATTATTATCATTTATATATTAATTTTTCCAATATTTAATGTCTATTATCCAAAACAATTCTTTCAGGACTACAGAATGGACAAGTGATTCAAAAAAAAAACTTAATAGAATGACATAGCCTTTTGTTTATAATGTTGTTATTAATGTTTTTTTTAATCCTGTTACATGTGCAGGTCTGATATCTTTAGATTAAATGATGTATGATGTGTAGGAGGTTTATATTATAAATACCATCTGTCATTTGCTTCATCAAAATACAAATGTTGTGATTATATCTTCGACTTAAATAATGAGATTTATCTTTGAATTTTAAATTGAATGATAAAATGCATATATTGTTTCCATATTTATCTTGTTGTAATCATGTATAATTATGAAATCACAGGTATATGTTTATGTTTCCTTTTCTATTATTAAAACCTAAGCTGTCAATACATGTTCTAAATTTATTTATAACAATAATAATGTTCATTGTAGATTTCTCTCTTAGACATGGCAGTTGGATGTTCACCACTCATGCAGATGCTTGGATACACCTCACTAATTCATTGACATGATAGATTAGTTGTATTTTTATGTCATTTTCATATTATTGAAACTACAATGTATGGTTCATCTTTGACTATCCAGATGTTCATGTTTTATTATCTCTTTTTTGTAAGATTCTTTAAATTTATAAAAGAAAAACAATAAATATTTTTATGTGCTTTCTTTATCTGCTTCCTAGAAGCAATCATTTTTCACATCGGTTTTCGTAAGTTTCGATTAAAACTTGCATCTTGTAAATCATGTAAATAAACGAGACTTGTATATCTTCTGCTTAAATACAATTGCTATAGTTACATTTGAACATACGTACATATATATAGTGTGTTTTGTAATTAATTAGTTATTTCTCTCTTTTATTCGTTTCTTTTAGGATTCTTGGATTGACTAACGGAGTCATTAAACCCATTAGAATGAGTTACACCAAATGGCTTGGGTCATTTAGACAACCCCGGACTAGACTCGCTCTTCCAGTTGAAGGACAGTCAATTTCGCCCATCAACAAGATCCCAATGACCCTGATTATAAAAGTGAGGATGAGTTTAATGAGGTTATGGACACCATTGAGTATGATCCACAAGATTTAATTTTTATGCAGGAGGAGTGCATAAACATGTTACTCCCAAGAACATATCAATACATGGAAAAGCTTGCAAGGTTCTAAGGGAAAGAGATAGGGTCTATCCAAATATTGAAGACATAAGATAAAGAATGTGAGGAAGCCATAAAAAATGCAGTCAACGTAGAACTACCTTCCTATCCTTACATTGAGAATATACCTTACATCAACTATATTGAAGGAATTCCTGTGCTCATGTGAGACAAGAATAAGGACAATCAAAAGCATGACCAAAAGGATGATAGTTCGTTTCTTGGTCCATACATTGCCAAAAAGAATTCTGAAGAAGAGAAGTATTATTTGGTAGCTTTGGATGGGAAAAATATTCCCTTACCAATGGACAACTCTCTTCCCTTGCCCTACATTCATAGCACTTGACTTCTTCAAGGCCCAGGCCCCAAGTAAGTAGGAATGCCATTTTATTTCCTACTTTTTCATCTTGTTTTCTCATGATAGTTTAGATTCATTTTAGATTTTTGTTAAGATACAAAGACCTTAATACAAAAGCACCATAACAGATATACAAGAACAATATGTAAAATCTACTTTATTATTACTATACCCTTGAGGTAGGGCAACACCATAGAATGAATCCTATTATGGAAGGGATCCTCTCCTGTTCACTTGCCTCTTCGAGGGGGCATCCTCCTAATGAGGTTCATCTCCAAATACAATACGTCTCTTGATATCCCATTACATTGTTTGAACCCCTTTATATAGTGCTGCCATCACCTAAGAACATTCTAGAGGAGGAATATTTTAGAATTAGAACCTTCTAAGAAGTACTTTTACATTTATTATATCTAATTACCCATTTATTATATCTAACTACCATAGTGAGACTTATTTAATAATATAGTGGACTTAGTCCACCTTACATTGAATGAATACCACTATTATCACTATGGGCCCTCTGGGCCTCTCCACTACCTCTCTATCTACCTTACACTCCATCCCCCTTATGAAAGCGTTGTCCTCAACGCTTGTTGTACAACCATATACTAGGGTCCCATGGATAAGTGTGGACCATAGTGCTGAAGTAGACTACAGAACCAGGGTTTCATTGAGAAATGGTAGCCACCATGCTGAAGTATTCCAACCTCCATTGTAAACCAAGGTCCCATGTCAAATTGCTCATGTGAACCCCACATGGAAGATATCGACACCCAATAACCAACTGAGAATGATGCTCCCAATATTGACACCCGTCATGTGGATCTAAATAAAAATATCCATCTACACAGTGGAAAAGGCTCATAGCAAAATCTGGAAGGAATAATACAACTGTAGAATATGCAGGATGGACACTGGTAATAATCATTGGCTCTCGATTTGTCACATTGATTCTCTCTATAGAAGGTGGATTAGAGTCATCAAATAAAATATGAAAGTAGTTGTCATCCCATAAATGACAACTATCCATATACCAATCATCACAATCGGCCTCAAAATTACACTAATCATATATTTCTTGATTATATTCATTCCTAATGTCCTCCATAAGAAATTTCTCCTTCATTTTATCCAATGAATCTTGAATACTACAAAAACTTTCATTGAGACCATCTGCAAAGTCATCCAATGTTTCAAACAACTGGGATTTGAATGCTTCAGTAATTTGTAGAATTTCTTTGAGGGTTGAGAGGAAATAGCCATATGAGCACCCTATGAACTCTTTAGTCCCAAATACATCATGAAAAAACAAAAAAAAATAGAACAATAAGTTACAACAGAAAATCACGACTTTTCTGGAAAAACCCTAAAAAACTGTTGAATTTAAAATGCTCATAACTTCACTTCCCGAACTCCATTTCAACTGGTTTTTTTTTTTTAAATTGGGTGAAATTGTGAGAGGAACTCAGATGTTTAATTTGTTTGGGAAAATTATGCTTCCAGCTGCTACATAAATAAAAAATAAATCACATCATTGTCTACGGAAAAAACCCTAAAAATTTGTAGATTTTAAAACTTCAATATCTTGACTTCCCGGACTCCGTTTCAGACAATTTTTTTTTCAAATTGGGTGTTTTGTCTGAGAAAAATTCATATCTACAACTTGATTCTGAAAATTTTGCATAGAAATATAATGAAAATATTTGGAATGTCACGGCCTTTTTTTTCTTCTTCAAAAACAAATCTGCAAAAAAACTTATTTGCCCACAATGTCAGCCAAGGAAAGTGCTATAATAACACTTTTTAAGATCCAAAGACTTGAATACAAAAGAACCACAACAGATATAAAAGAAAAATATGCAAAATATACTTTATTATTACGAAACCCTTGAGTTAGGGAAACACCATACAATGGATCCTATTATGGAAGGGATCCTCTCTTGTTCACTTGCCTCTTTGAGGGGGCATCCTCCTAATGAGATTCATCTCCAAATAAAATACTTCTCTTCATATACCATTACATTTATTGAACCCCTTTATAGAGTGCTACCATCACCTGAGAATATTCTAGAGGAGGAATCTTGTATAAGTAGAAGCTTCTAAGAAGTCCTCTTACATTTATTATATCTAACTACCATAGTAGGCCTTATTTAATAATATAGTGAACCTAGTCCACCTTACATGGAATGACCACCACTATTATCACTATGGGTCCTCTGGGCCCCCCCACTACCTCTCTAGCTACCTTATGTACTTGTTAAGAACCTATATCAGATCTACACCTATAATTTATAAATAAACAATAATAAACCAAACCATTCACCATAACATGAACACAAGAATATAGAGTAAACCCTTGAGGTAGGGCAACACCGTACAATGAATCATATTATGGAAGGGATACTCTCATGTTCACTTTCCTCTTCGAGGGGGATTCCTCCTATTGAGATACCACTCCAAATACAATACTTCTATTCATATCCCATTACATTGCTTGAACCCCTTTATATAATGCTACCATCACCTAAGAACATTCTAGACGAGGAATCTTCTAGAAGTAGAACCTTCTAAGAAGTCCTCTTACAATTACTATATCTAATTACCCATTTATTATATCTAAGTACCATAGTGGGCCTTATTTAATACTATAGTGGACCTAGTCCACCTTACATTGAATGACCACCACTATTATCACTATGGGCCCTTTGGCCCCCCCCACTGCCTCTCTAGCTACCTTACAATTTTATTTTTCTCTACTTGCATATTGATTTCAAGTTTAGTTTAAAATTTTTGAAAAAATGCTAAAAGAATTATTTTCTAGATTAGCTTTCATTTTTTATTTTTATATATATGGACAAAGGGTGACAAAACCACCCGAGATTTTATGGTGTTTTTTTTCAGTGTAGGCACGAGTACCCTAGGAGATTTTGTGGTTCTAATGCACTATGTGGTGACTCCATGTTCCCAAGTAGGAGTCATATGTTATCCCCAACTCCTAGGGATAATGAAGGAGATGATGTCTTGAGGCCCTCAGATTGTAGACATGGAGTATCGAGAGATAGTTGGACCAACAAATTCCACTTCCATAGATAGAAACCCACCTCACCACCACAACTCCAAGTTCATCATGACGGTATCCACCACACTAGCTTGGTATGGAAGACATTGCATCTTCATCCATGAGGTACAACCCATGTATTATGATGAATTCCATTTCAATATTTGAGGCATTTGAGTTTGTTGCATTTATAAATGATTTTGATTATGTAATGCATGCTTGGACCTTATGCTCTTTACAATGTTTCACCTTGGTGGTTAACATTGTGGCCTAGTAAGTGGTCACTCTTAGGGATGGGTTTGATACTGGGAGGTCCGCTTGATGATTTATCGTTCTATTCATGACCATACTTGTAACTTTATGTACTTCATCCCCTCATCTACTTACCTTTTATGATTTTTGGGTGTATTGACCCAAGAAGGGGTTGTCCCTAATTTCATGGTAAGAAGGGAATGAAGGCCCATAGGAGATATATATATAAAAAGATAAAATCCTACGTATGAAATTCCATATGCTCTCCCAAAGAGGTCCTGAAATCAATGAAACAATTGTCCTTAAAAATAAAATACCTGCACAGAAAATTGAACATTATTTAAATGTCCCCACTTGTTGGGGTGTGTACAATTATGTAGTGTCCCTTTCTTTCCTTGCATATGGAACTCTATGTACCTATATCTTCAATTCGCCTTGTGTTACTACCCCCCAAGATAATCAATTCAACAATATGGAGTACCCAAGGTTTTGGATTATTAAATAATTAATGGCATTAAATGGGTTTGGAAAAAATATTCTATGAAAATGAAGGTGGAACACACCCTATTCAAAGGAACCCATAAATGAGACACTACAACCCCTTGTGTTCTATGAACCCCATGCCCAAAAGTATTCACTCCATCCATATGATTGTTTCCACACATCTTAGAGGGTGCTTCCAAATGGGAAAGACTCCTTGACCTAGGGGACGATTCACCCAATAGGTCACATTCTTAACCCCCCCATACATAAACTTGGTAACTTGCAGACGACATTTAAGAAATTGCTTAATTTAATGAGGTGGTTTTTTATGTACATGATTAGGTGCCTCCCTTATCGATTTTATTTCTTCATCGTGATGCATTTAACTTGATATCCTTGGAGGGAATATCCATCTATTTTTGCAAGGCCCAGTTGGTGGACAGTTTTAGAGGAACAACCTAGCTTGGGATTCCATGGGGATTGCATCCCATAGGTCGGATACTAGGTCCCACATCTTGGATGAAAAATGCATTCCTTTGGACGCCTATACATCATGGAGGACATACCCTAGCCCCTACCACCCAAAAAATTTTCCTAAGAAGGCCAAAATGTCACCCTTGAGGGCTTAACGTCATAGTAGGAGTAGGGTTTGGTGGTGGTCGAGGAAACTTGGCATGTTTTGAAGGAAGGAAGCCATGGATCACTGGAGAATATGATTGGATCGAGAACAATTTTCCTTTGGAGGCCTAGCTCACCCATCTCCTACTCCAACAAGCTGCAAAAGTGCCAAAACATCACCCTAGAAGGGTGATGTTTTAATTTAGGGTTTACTTTATGTGTAAAACATGAATTAAAAAGTATTATTTTATGTAAAGTCGAAAAATTATGTTTCTTGACCTCTTATCATGTATTTTACCCTAACGTTGTGGAAAAACTATGTTTAGAATATTTTGTATAAATAGGCATCATTTGTATCCAATTTGAACATAACTCTCCCTCTTGTGAGAAGTATCCTAGCTGAAATTTTCTCCCATTTTGGACAATGTCTCTTTTGCGTGCTCTTTTTATGGTTTATTTATGTTATTGGTGGAAGAAGTAGTGAGCTATCTATCTTGGATATTTTCTTTTGCATTTATGGTGGATTAGCTTGGTAAAGGAAGGTTTATTTTTTCATTGCTTGGACTAGGTAAGGATTCTACCTTATTGTTCATTCATTGCTTAGTTACCAATTTGGTTTGATATAATTTCTTGAGGAGTATAAGGATTTACAACCCAACCATATCCATCATTTCTTTATTGAATTAATTTGTTTCTTAAGGTTTTATTAGGAGAAGTAAAAGGGTTTACACCCTCCTAGTACTTCATAGTTAACATTTCTTGCCTTGGGGAGTAAAATGGTTTACACCCCCAAGGAGATAGCATTGTTAGATATTTATATTTTTGAGTCCATAAACCAATAGATAAATCCACTTCATTTAATTTCATTGAATAAATAAAATATTATATTGGTTAACGTGAAAACTCAGGATTTTGAGATTGCCTAATTTGGAATCAATTATATGCTCTGTGTGCTTGGTTGAGCCACTAAAGCATCTGATTTTGCTAATTATTTCTTTTTTTTGTTATAAATTTTCATATACAACCATTATGGCTTCATAAACACTAATATTAATATCTTAATATGTCACAAACTAACCGGCAAAAATTGTTAAAAGTTTGCCTCTATCCGTTACTAGTCTCAGTGAACTTTTTGGGTGGATTGTTGGCAATTTTTTGTGGTCAATATACTTGTTGTAAAAAATTGTTTTTTGCATCCATAAGGATGAAATTACATCTATGTAATACTAATTTCTTACATCCTTGTTTCATTCTAAAGTCTTTCTTTTTCATACTTGATGTAGACTAGTTATTGCTAGCTTGTCTCTTGCAATCCTAACTAGAATTTTAGCAGCTTTATTTGCAGCCCTTATTATCATTTTTTTTGTTGATATAAATTATTATTTATTGCTGAAATTAGGGAAAAAAAATCTTAACTTGATTGTACAACATATTATTGGGCTTGTATCTTTGTTTTCCTTGTGTCTCGGGCATGTACCATCACTCCTTGGAAAGTCTTGTACACAATGGCACATCTTCCACAATCTGTGAGACACTTTTCAAGCCATTATTATATTCCATCATTGACCTATAGGGGGGATCTTCATCATCTCTTCATTTTCCATCTCATTCCCCTAGGGTCTTAGAGATTCCCCCCTTGAGGTGATCACTTCATCTCAAATGTGACGAGAATATGTATATAAGGTGGTAGTGGGTAGGTTTTCCCTTAGTTTTCTCTATTTTTTGGTTTGGTTTGGGATTTTCCCAACCTACAACTTGTGCGATAACAAAATGCATCAATTTTTATTCTCATTAATGTCACTATTCATATTATTTTGCGATGAATATAAATTATAGTGATTAGATAAATTTTTTATGTTGGTTGATGGGTGCACCTCCTAAATACCTTTCTAGTGAGTATTTTTTTTTATCAAAACTAAGTTCTGAGCCGAAAGTTATGGTCCTTAGAAGTTTTAACTTCAGTTTTTAACCCTGTATGCTACATGTGTCTTCCATTTCTTCCTAAACATTCTTCATGTACCCATATTTTGAATCTAAATCCATGATTATATTCAATGGTCCACGGTATTTTCATACACTACTCATGTGCCCCAAAATGACCATTGGGAAAAGAGTTATGCCATTTGGAAGAAATTTGGTACCTAAAATATACCTTATATTGTTTAGGCTATAATGAAATCATGGGACACCTAAGATATACCTAAAATATGTATGCTCTTATTGAAGAGGCAGGGGCAGACTGTACAATAGTACACCACTGAGATCAGAAAGATATCCATCATGCTAGGTATCTATCCCAAGAACCTAGATGTAGTCCTAAAATATCCGGGAGGTTTACATAATCATCTACAAAATTAGGTGATGTTATTCAAGCCAAGGATAGTGGATGAGTATTGTGTACATGAATAGTACCTGGAAAACATAGGACAAAAGAAGGGGAAACCAAGTGGTTCGAAGAAAAAAGAGCACCAGGAAGCTTCCAAGGAGGGGAAGAAGAAGTGAAAAGGGGGAAAAGATAAGAAGACAAAAACCACTGCACAATAGAGTAAAGATCCCATAAACCAGTGCAATCATTGAAAAATTGATGGTAACAATGAGAAAAAATGTTGGAAACTACATCTAGAGCCAAACTCAAAGAATTGCAAGAAGAACAGAAAGAAAAATAACCTTCTAGCAAAAGATTCAAGAAATCATGTCGAAAGTATCTCAGATTTTAATGATAAGATTGTCTAAATATTTGTTCAAACGGAGGTGAACCTGAGTATCCTTTGTCACCAAGAAGAGAAGGAGATATCCAAGCTCTTCCACAACAATATTCAAGTCAAGAAGACCAAGACATATTCTTTGATCAGCTCTAGTTCATAGGCTAATATCATAGCTACAGATCTGGTCAACAAGCTTGGATTGGAGGGTCACAATAATATTAGCCCCTATCCATTGGGTTGGTTTAACAAGGATGAAAATATAAAGGTAATAAAACAATGTAAGATCAAATTTTCTATAAGTGTTGATTTTATTAATGAAGTGAAATTGGATGTAGAACTCCTTGATGTATGTGGATTAGTGTTTGGAAGCCCTTACATACATATGAGGTATGAAATATTCATGTGGGGATCCAACCAATACTGATTAATCAAGGATGGGAAGTCCTACATCATTAATGCGCATAAAGGAAATCCAAACATCTCACTAGTAAGTGCCAAAAAAGCCAAGAAGTTGATTAGTTCTAGTAAGAAATATGTTTTACTTTTATTAAGAGAAAATCAGTATAATGATGACACAATGAGAGTGAAGGAATCACTAGAGGGGTGTACTAAAGAGAAGAAACAATAGTTGGAGGAGTTTCTACAAAAATACAAAGGAGTGGTCTATGAGCCTAAAGGGATATCACCGAGGATGGAAGTGGAGCATGAAATATAGTTGTTGTTAGACTCTCCATTGCCAAATATTGGAATGTATAGATAGTCTATTTTGGAAGCAAATGAACTGAAGAAACAATTGCAGAAGTTGTTGGAGCAGGGTATAATTCGACCAAGTACCTCACCTTGTGGGTACTTGGTTGTTTATGACATTTAGTTTATGCAATGCGCCAGATACATTTATGAGACTAATAAATGATGTTTTACACCCTTATCTAGATTCATCTATTATTGTCTATTTAGATGATCTATTGGCTTATGTGCTACCTGGGAGGAGGATATGTCACATCTTATGCAAGTGTTAGAGACACTGAAAAAACATCATCTGTTGGAAAATATCAGGAAATGGAAGTTCGCTTAGCATTCTAATGCCTTGTAAAAATACCATCACTGGACAAGAAGTAGGAAATAAGTTATTTGAACACATATGGGTTCACTTTTGGATACCAAGGAGAATCATATCAGATAGGGATACCATATTTCTTGTTGTATTTTGGACTACATTGTGAGAGAAGATGGACACTACGTTGAAGAGGTCTATGACATTCCATCCATGGAAAAATGGTAGACATAAGTAGTCAACAGGAATTTCGTACAACTTTGAGGGGTTACAATAAAAAATATATGAAGACCTAGGATGAAAATTTAATATATATATAAAAAAATCTTATAACATAGAAGTCCATACTTCTATTAGTAAGTCCACATTTGAAACTTTCTTTGGATATTTTCCACCTTCACCCTTAGATTTTGTATATGGACAAAAGAGATGAGTGAGGGAGGATCTCACAAGAGGTGCACTAAACATAGAAGAAATTGTTAAGAATATTAGGTAGATACATTTTCAAGTATAAGAGACACTAAAGAAGTCACACAAAAAGTACAAGACTAGACAGGATCGACACAGAACAAAGAAAATATTTAATATGGGAGATAAAGAATAGTTACGACTTTAATAAGGAAAGACTACAAGGTCCTACGGTGTGATCCTTTTGAGGTATTAGAAAACGTATGAGACAATGCCTAGAGAATCAGTCTATGCCCATACATACACCTTTAATCAAGAGTGAATGTGGAGAATCTCAAACTCTATGATCCCTCCATGTTGGATCAAGAGGAGGAACATGTCCCACCTTCCATAGAGGATTTAACACCAGATGCTTAGACAAAGTTGGAAGAAGACACAATTTTGCAAAAGTGATCTAGAAATACAAGACAAGGGCAACATGACCTTTGGCAGATTGGGTTGAAAGGAAAAATTCCACATAAAGAAAAATGGTACTCTAGGGAGAAGGTAGAAGAAACATTTCCTCACCTCATTCACTAAAGATTTTGGGGATGAAAAGTCTCCCTAAATGGGTAGGTATGATCTAGATTGGATCATTATATTATTTGTCATCTATCTCACTAATTTTTGAGTGGAACGATTGTAGGAATCAATATGTAGGACCATTTCAACAATTGATCCTAATATTGAAACTTGGGTCCAAAAAACAATAAAAAATATTCCAAATCCATTTTTAGGAATCCGATGACCTTTTGTTTGGTCCAAACCTTACTATAGAGGAAGATTTTGAATTCTACACGTCAATACCTTTCTAATGGCGTAGACCATTTGTCAATCAAATCTCATATGACAAAGTTATGGCTCTCGCAAGTTAACCTACTCATCATGGTGGATTAGATGTCACATCAGCCTCCATTACTTAGATACATGAGGCTAGCCATGTAGTATATTTTCTAATAATTTTCTAGAAGGTTCAACATCTTATCACAATTAGAGGTTGAGGAAGTCAAAAACCTATCCCTAGATGGCTATTGGCCTATGTTAAAAATTGGGCCACTAGGAGGAGAAAGGGGGCCATGGGGAGGAGAAAGGATTCCCTTCGTTTTCATTGTCTCTGAGAGTGGTATTATGTGAGCATAACATAGGAGGAGAGATTTTGTAGTGGTCATACATGCCACATGTCAAAGAAAACTCCACAGAGAGTGTCTCTTTCTTTGTACTTGCATCATTTATTTACCAAAGAAAATAGAGTAGAACAACCTCACTCTCTAGTTAGGTTTCCAAGGTCACATCTTGTGTTTATTTGTGGATGGTGTGAATGTGTTTTAGTGTTATCTACTTTTTTTGTGTTTTATCTATTTTATCACTAACTAAATATTCTGGAACTGTAAAAGAAATTAACCTTAATAGTAAAGATTTCGGTCTTTTATTAGATCTGTTGTGATGAACTGTTAGAGCGGAATATCCACCAGAGTTTACAGATCAACTACAAGTATCTTGCTTTAGGGAGGATATCTATAACTACCCTTCATACAAAAATGATAACTGGTATGTGTGAAGTGGGCAAGTCCATTTAATTCTATTAATTCATTATTTATTGTAACTATTTACATTGGATGGAATTTCATGAAAATTAATTTGGTAGCGATTGGTTGAGTTGGTTGTACTTCAACTTTGAGAGTAGTAAATTTAAACCAGTTTTAGTTTTCAAAGTTTTTATGTAGTCATGGTTTAGTTTATTTCTTTAGCAAGTGAACCTCAACAGGGAACAAGTGGCAAAGAGCAACTAACAAATGAGGCCAAGCTGGTGACAGGTGAGGCCGAGCACGTCACAGGTAACGTTGAGTAGGTAGGCCAAACCAGGATCGTGGAAAGATTGGCAAAACGAAATGTAGGGCGCTTATCACGCACTGAAAAAATGTTCAGCGAAAAAGTGTTTCTGACCTAAAAAGAGAACTCCACCGAAAGTTCTTTTCGCCTAAAACATTCTTTAAAAATAAGATTGGACCAGAAAAATGTTTTCTTTTATAATTTGACTTTCAGTTAAATATAGGTTTCGGCCAAAAGAAAAGTGCAATTGCTTTGATTAAATTAAGTATTTTCTGGTTAGAAAAGCTTTATTACAACGTGCTGCAGAATAGCCATCCGTGGATTCACACTGAAATATCAAGTAATCAATCCATCAACCAATCAACATGTTTACTTTTTGAAGTAAAGTATAAATAATCTACATAAAGGAATTTTAAATAGCTATTTGCTTCTCAGCTCTTCATATTGTCCATTAATTTCATTATTTTATAAATTCCTTTTTTGATATTGGAAAATATTTGATGTTATAAAACCTTGAATGATAAAAAAGAAAAAGTAAGGAAAATGATACGTCATGGCTATTGCACTAATTTGGATTGTGGCTGCCATAAACGTCAGCCCAACAAGATTCTAGGAAACCCAACTTTGAGATTGCACGTCTAGATTATACTATAATATGATTATACTTTATTTTTTGTGTGCTTTTATAATACACAAATAATTTATATAATTGAAAAGAAAACATTTCAAATTTCAAATTATAATCCAATCATAGTTAACCTTCAATCTAACTAACTCTTCGCAAATCGACATGTTTTATATGCTGTGCTAAATTAGAGAAGATCGAAAAGGGCTACAAAAGATTAGAATAATTGGTAAATAGTTTTCAAGTAATTTCTATAATAAAATTAAAACTTGACATTATAATATAATCATATTTAATATCCAATCTCTTTTCAAGATAATGATAAATTTGTTAATAAGGATTTACATGTCATAATATGTTTAAAGATGAAAAATTTAAGTATTATACTCTCACCAAAATTTAAAATTAATACTATTTTTGACACCTTCTAGATGTTATTGTCTTGAAAGGCAATTTCTAAAATCATTGTTGGGGAGATATGTAATTCTTTCAATGCTCAACATGAAGTTGACAAGTGCCATTTAAAAAACAAATT
>JASDQU010243657.1:25454-39947 GCA_032191745.1 Picea mariana | reverse complement strand
CGTTGACAGAAATCAGAGTTCATCTCTGAAAGCTCAGGAGGGATAACATTGTTCTCATTCTAGTAGAAGTGAAAGTTAAGAACAAGAGTCGTGCAAAGTGTGCGATGGCCGAGTAGAGTCTTAGAGTTTGCAACCTAAGGGAGTTGTTGAAGGACTGTTGTAAAGAGAGTGCGCAGAGTCTAAGAATTCAAATACCTGGAAGTATTTGAAGGGTTGCCAGAAGGAGTGTGTGTAGGAGTCTTTTTGAAGACTCGAGTTTGTGGTAAAATCTCATAAGAGTTAGTGCCTTGAAGTGTTGAAAGGAGGCATAGTGAAGTTGTTTTGCAGGTGGACAAGTTCCGTGAAGGAATACCTTGTTCATTTTGCAGGAGTTGTCAAGGAGGAATTGGACGGTCAAAATTCTTCGTGGAGAATTTGCGACGTCCCGAGAGTCATCGGATCTTGCAGAGAAGAAAGGAGAGTTACGGCAAGTGTTTCTAAAGTGTAAATCTCAGAAGAAAAAGATCCATAGGATCTGAGCCAACAGGGACCGTTGGATCATTCACGTAATCTCATTTCGGGGTTTTGTGGGTTGAAGAGCCAAAAGTTTATCATCAGGATTTGTGAAATTGTGATGTCCAAAATTCTGAAAAGGCGGGAAGTTTCATTGTGGACCATCACTATGAAACGTGTCAGAATTCAGCATATCAGAGGATAAGAAGTCGAGAATTTTGTCCCGAAAATCCCGAAATCACGAGTTGCGATAAGGAGTAATGAGGAGTTTGGGATGTCAGCACTTTGGCTGTCGAAATATGAAGGAGGAAGTGCTTCGAAAAGAGAAGTCGCGAACTGTTGAAGTTGGTCACGAGGGACACATGGTAGAACAACAAGGTGGGCCCATGTGATAGATTGGCAGACATGCATCGCCTAGCAAAAAGTGTCAACACTCTACTGACTTCTTGCATATCGGGAATTCATGAGATAAGAGCATGGGGGATCGACGTTGAAACTCGCGAAGTGGTGAGTAGCGAGAAGTGTTAGTGTTAAGCCTAGTCGGTGGTCACGTGCGAAGGGAACTAATAAGGGAAGGAGCCATACCCGTATCGGCATTTTAGGTATCACGAGATTGGGAAGGAAGAGTCGAGAGTTTCGACTTACGAACTCGCTAGTGGCGAGTTGTGACAAGTGCCTTCTGGGTTAGGCCTTGGTCATAGTGTTGTGGTCACATGGAGAAGTGGAGCTCGCACCTAGTGTTGTTCGTGCAGGGGAGCTTCTAAAAGGACCTGTGGATCGATTGAATTGAGATTCTAGCAAGGAATCGAAAGAGTCGATTCGGCTCAAAGGAGACAAAGAATGATCCTATGAGTGGACTTCGGCCTGAGGGTCCGGGAGGTCTGCATCAAAGTGGTATAAGAGAACAGAAAGATTTATTTTCTTTCTATAGGAGGGAAATGAAAGATTTACCATGCCATTGAGAAGAAGAGATAGGGAAACACCCGATCCGCCAAAGGAGAGGGAAATGCTAGAAGAAAGGGGTAGGCAGGTGCCAAATCCAACCATGGAAAGAGAGATGCATAACATATGCACTAGACTCATGGATGTAGAAATAAAATAGAGGCACACAGCTGGTGTTGGAGATGTTAGTGAATCTGAAAGTGAATATGAAGTTGGACATGAAGCAGAAGAAGTTGCAGTTGGAGATGTTAGTGAATCTGAAAGTGAATATGAAGTTGGACATGTAGCGAATGAATGCCTGATTAGTGTAGTTGCAAGAATGATTGCCAGGGTGAAAATGGACATTCCAGTATATGAGGGAAACCTGGATGTTGAAGATCTTCTAGACTGGATTAGAGATCTGGACACGTATTTTGACTATGAATATGTCGAGGAAAATAAGAAGCTCAAAAACATTGTCACAAGATTGAAAGGACATGCAGCATTGTGGTGGGATGAACTACAAGATGACAAACGCTGCAAAGGCAAGCAGAAGATCAATAGTTGGGATAGAATGGTCGCGAAGATGAAGGTGGAATTCGTACCTAGGGATTACCAAATCACTCTGTTTCATAGGATGCAGAATTTGTGACAGAAGTTGATGTCAGTGAAGGAATACAATGAAGAATTTTACAGGCTGAACATCAGGGTAGGTCATCGTGAAAGTGATGATGAGAAGGTTTCCAGGTATATGAATGGCCTGAGATACGATACTCAGGATGAGATGAAAATTATGACCATTCAGACAGTGGAAGATTCTTATCAGATAGCTCTAAAGGCTTAAGAGAAGTTGAGCCAAAAGAAAAGTCAGAGAGGCCGAGGTAGAAGTCAGCCCAAAGGCAAGACAGTTGTCCAAGATAGGAATCAGAAGCCTAAGGAGGAATGGAAGAAACCTCAACCTCAAACTGAGAGAGGTGGAAGTTCACAGAGGGGGCAGTATACTGAACAGAGAGGACAATATGCTGATAACAACACTTTTCCTCGCACTAGAGGAAGAGGAAGAGGTAGAGGTGGAGTAATAAAATATTCACATGCAGAAAGAATGGACACAAATCTTATGAATGTCCATATAAGAAGAAATAAGGTGGTGAGAATCACATTGCCGAAGAACAAAGGCAAAATGTTGAGGCAGAGGATGTTGAAGGTGGAAGATCACTGGTGATGAGGAAAGTTCTCTTAACGCTAGAAGAGGAGGCAGAGAATCCAGTGCAGAGGAACAGTCTTTTTCAGACTGCTTGCAAGACCAAAGACAGGGTATGCAAAGTCATCATGGATAGTGGTAGCACAGACAATCTCATTTCTACAAAGATGGTAGAAAAGTTGGAGTTGCAGACTATTGAGCATCCAAGTCCATATAGAGTCTGTTGGCTACAAAAAGGACATCGGGTAAATGTCACTAAACAATGTTTAGTTGAATTTAAGATAGGAGGATATAATGATAAGATATTGTGTGATGTCATTCCCATGAATGTTTTTCATCTATTGTTGAATAGACCGTGGCAATATGATAGGAATGTGGTCCATGATGGGAGAAAGAACACATACACCCTAGAGAAGAATGGGAGAAATCACATGTTGTTGATGATTAAGGGAAAAGAGGTGAAATATGAAGTAAGAAACACTGTACTTATCATGAGTGGGAAGGAAATTCTTAAGGAGGTTAAGAAGAAAGAAGATCCACAATTCATCGTGGTTAGGAAACCTAGAATTGTTTTGACCAGCACAAGAGTGGATGATTTACTAGAGGAAATCCAACAACTACTAGAGGAATTTGCTAATATAGTAGTGGACGAACTACCTCGTTCGTTGCCACCTATTAGAAGTATAAGTCATCACATTGATCTTATACCTGGAGCTAGTTTACCAAACAAAGCAGTGTATAGACTGACGTCACACGAGAATGAAGAGGTCAAAAGACAAGTCCAAGATTTAATGGACAAAGGGTTGATTAGAGAAAGCTTGAGTGCATGTGTTTTTCTGAGAGTGCTTAGTCCAAAGAAAGATGGAGGCTATAGTATGTGTACAAACTCAAGGGAAATTAACAAGATCACCATCAAGTATAGATTTCCATTGCCAAGAATGGATGATTTGATGGATTGCTTGAGTGGAGCGAATTTTTTTTCGAAGATTGATTTGAAAAGTGGATATCATCAGATTCGTATGAGAGAAGGTGATGAATGGAAAACAACATTCAAGACCAATGAAGGGGTGTATGAATGGCTTGTTATTCCATTTGGCTTGAAAAATGTGCCAAGTACCTTTATGAGATTGATGAATAAAGTCTTGAACGATTTCATTGGAAATTTTGTCATAGTATACCTTGATGACATACTGATTTTCAGTAAAACAGAGACAGAGCATCTGAAACATTTAGCTACATTGATGCAGAGGCTACAGCAAGATAAGTTGCTGATAAACATGAAGAAATCCTCATTCATGAATACGGAGCTCATTTATTTGGGTTTTGTTATTTTTGCAAATAAGTTGAGGATGGATCCAGATAAAGTGGAGGTGATTAAGAATTGGCCATCGCCAAAGAGTATCTTTGAAGTTTGAAGTTTTCATGGATTGGCTAGTTGCTATAGGAATTTCAATGGAATTAGTGCACCAATGATGGACACAGTGAACAAAAGACATAAATGTTTTCACTGGATAGAAGAGGCTAAGAAAAGCTTTAATTTGTTGAAAAGGAAAATCATGAAACAACCAATTCCGGTGTTGCAAGATTTCAAAAAGACATTTCAAGTAAAATGTGATGCAAGTGGATTTGCAATAGGAGCAGTCTTGAGCCAAGAAGACAGACCGATATCATACTTCAGCAAGAAGCTAAATGAAGCCAAAATGAAGTACTCCACATATGAAAAAGAATTTTATATGGTCATACAGGCACTGAAGAAGTGGAGGCACTACTTGATTCCTAAGGGGTTTGTCTTGTAAAGTGACAATCATGCTTTTCAATTTGTGACTCAACAACAGAAGTTGAATCAAAAACATGTTAAATGGATTGAATACATGCATAATTTTACTTTTGTAACTAAGCATATTTTTGGAACTGCTAACAAAGTTGTTGATGTTTTGAGCAGGAAGTGTTTGCTTATGCAGGAGTTCAGAGTCAAAACGTTGGGTTTTGATAATCTCAGGAACATGTATAGGGATGATCCGGACTTCAAAAAGGCATATGAAGCAGCTGAGAATCGAATTCTCAGGGACAGAAGTCAATGGATAGAATACATGATCTAGAAAGGATTATTGTTTAAGGGTAATCAACTTTGTATTCCAAAATGCTCCATGAGGGAGAATCTATTCAAGGAGAAACACGGTGGAGGATTGGCCAAGCATTTCGGTCATGACAAGACATTCTCAAAGTTAAATGAGTCATATTTTTTGCCAGGAATGAGAACAGACGTCAAAAGATTCGTGGACAAATGTAGAATTTGTTAGCATTCAAGAGGAAAGAGGCTAAATGTAGTCTTATATCAACTGCTACCCATACCTGAGAGGCCGTGGGATGTAGTAAGCATGGAATTCATATTGGGGCTGCCGAGAAATCAAAGAGGGTTCAACTCAATATTTGTAGTGGTGGACCAATTTTGTATGATGGCACACTTCATACCGTATCAGAAGACCAATGACGCAATTGACATTGCGAATCTGTTTTTCAAAGAAGTCATTCGACTTCATGGCTTACCAAGGAGCATAGTTTCGAATTGAGACACCAAGTTCGTCGGACACTTCTAGAGGACCTTATGGAAAAAGCTGGGAACAAACTTGTCGTTCAGTTCAGCTTATCATCCTCAGACGGATGGACAGACAGAAGTTGTGAATAGAAGTTTGGGAGACTTGCTGAGGAGTTTGGTGACAGAACATCATAGTCAATGGGACAATATTCTACCACAGGAGGAATTTGCTTATAATGAATCAATCAACAAAAGAATGGGGAAGATTCCATTCCAAATTATTTATGGGACATAGCCAAGAGGAGTTTCCAAACTGAGGGATTCAAAATGGGATAAGATAAGAAGTGCTAGTGCAGAAGATTTTTGCCAAAGCAATGAAGGAACTTCACAGCCAGGTGAAGGAGCGGTTGCATAAATCGAGCCAGGAGTATAAGTGAAGAGTGGAGAAACACAGGAGGGAACTTCAGTTCAAAGTTGGTGATTTGATCCTTTCACACTTGATAAAGGAAAGGTTCCCAAGAGGAACATACAATAAACTGAAAATGAAGAAAATTGGACCATGTAAGGTCTTGAAGAAATTTGGGGCAAATGCTGATGAGATTGAATTACCCGATGGGATCAAAATTTCTCTGATATTCAACATCTCAGATTTGTACCCATACAAAGATGGAGAAAACAGTGAACAACTAGGGGTTCGGTGGACAAAATAGATGCCATTTGCAGAGAAACCATAGATGGAAAGCATATTGGACAAAAGAATTAGCAAAAGAACCAGAAGAAGGGGATATTTTGAATACTTGGTCAAGTGGAAGGGACATCCAATTGAAGATGCCAGTTGGGAAAATGTAGCCAAAATCTAGAAGCATGGACAGACTGTGCAAGAGCTCATGGATAGGATCCCATGAAAATTTTCAAGCGAGGGAGTATGATGCAGGAGCATGATTAGTAGCAAGCAAGCGCGAGTAGCGCCAACACATTTTTGGCACATGTTCAAAGGTATTTAAATTGTTTTGAAGTAGGATGCGCCAAACAGAAATGGAGTAGTTAAGAAAGGGCGTACTTGTCATTGTAATCAGACCTTTAGCGTCTCGCTCTCATCTGAAGGATTAAGGGGCATTTATGCTAGTAAATGTAAGTAGGTAGAATAAAATTCTAGATTAAACAGTTTTAGGAGCGGAGGGAAAACCGACTATAGACACCCTCATATTGTATCATTGTAACATTATCAATTGAAGAAAGAATAGGAGAGCAGAAGCAAAGGGTTTTGAAAAGTAAAAAAAAACCATGTACATAATTCTCGATTAATACAAAGATCTTTAGTTTAGACCCATGGTGTTCAATTGTTTTCTATGTTTGTACATCCTGATTGATATATGCTTGTTACTCTCTGTTATGCATTTTCTTTGATGCGGGACTGTATGATTTCATATTTAATGTCTAAAATATGAAGAGAGGGAGAGTAAGGAATGAGTTTCAATTGTTTCTCTGTCTGAGCAAGATTTTTCTGCAAGGAGTGAAGCGAAATTGTTTGCAAGGTGTGCATTGATAGAAATCAGAGTTCGTCTCTGAAATCTCAGTAGGGATAACATTGTTCTCATTCTCGGAGAAGTGCAAGTTAAGCACAAGAGTCGTGCAAAGTGTGCACTGGTCGAGTAGAGTCTTAGAGTTTGCAACCTGAGGGAGTTGTTAAAGGACTGTTGTTGCAAAGAGAGTGTGCAGAGTCTATAAATTCAAATACTTGGAAGTATTTGAAGGGTTTCTGCAAGGAGTGCGTGCATGATTCTTTTTGAAGACTCAAGTTTGTGGTAAAATCTCAGAAGATTTAGTGCCTTGAAGTGTTGAAAGGAGGCGTAACGAAGTTGTTTTGTAGGTGGACAATTTGCGTGAAGGAATACCTTGTTCATTTCGCAGGAGTTGTTAAGGAGGCATTGGATGGTCATAATTCTCCGTGGAGAATTCACGACGTCCCAAGAGATGTCATATCCTGTAGAGGAGAAAGGAGAGTTATGGCAAGTGTTTCGAAAGTGTAAATCTCAGAAGAAAAAGATTTGTAGGATCTGAGCCAACAAGGGCCATTGGATCATTCTCGTAATCTCATTTCGGGGTTTCCTGGGTTGAAGAACCAAAAGTTTAGCATCAGGATTTGCGAAATCACGAAGTCTGAAATTTCGAAAAGGCGTGAAGTTTTGTTGTGGACGAGCACTGTGAAACATGTCAGAATTCAGCATTTCGGCATATCGGAGGATAAGAAGTCGAGACTTTTGTTTCAAAAAATCCCAAAATCGCGAGTTGCGATAAGGAGTAACAAGGAGTTTGGGATCTCGGCACTTCAGGTGTCGGGATATAAAGGAGGCAGTGCTTTGGGAAGCGAAGTCGCGAAGTGCCGAAGCTGGGCATGAGGGACACGTGGTAGAACCATAAGGTGGGCCCATGTCATAGATAGGCGGACACACGTCACCTAGAAAAAGGAGTTAACACTTCGTTGACTTCTCGCATCTCAGGTATTCGTGAGATAAGAGCATGGGGGCTCGACATTGAAACTCGTGAAGTGGCGAGTAGCGAGAGGTGCTAGTGTTAAGCCTAGACGATGGTCACTCGCAGAGGGCACTGATAAGGGAAGGAGCCATACCCATATCGACATTTCGGGTATTGCGAGATTGGGAAGGAAGAGTCAAGAATTTCAACTCATGAACTCGCGAGTGGTGAGTTGTGACAAGTGCCTTTTGGGTTAGGCCTTGGTCATAGCGTTGTGGTTGCATGGAGAAGTGGAACTTGCACCTAGTGATGTTCATGCAAGGGAGCTTCTGAAAGGACCTGTGGATCGATTGAATTGAGATTCCAACAAGGAATCGAAAGAGCTGATTCGACTCAAAGGAGACAAAGAATGATCCTGTGAGCGAACTTCGGCCTGAGGGTCAGGGAGGTCTGCGTCACCCTGTGAAGCTAGTCTAGCTGGCAAGTTTGTAGTGGCTCCTCCCTGCAAAAGTCATCAGACCTGGATATCAAAGGTGACCTACCACCATTAATGTCTATGACCAACCTAAATGACTAAGGATAGGTTCGACTGTCCTAATCGATCCTTTAATGCTTCTCGATTTATGTACATGCCATAATTTTATGGTTAATGTGTACCAGCGTTACATTTAAACAGGGTTCCAACTGTATCGTCATGTTTTATTATAAGTTTTATTTCAACATGGTAGAACCACTCTATAACACTACAAATCCCTAGTGTGGAAGTTCAGACTTAGTGTGTTAGGACCTAGGTCCATTCCAATGTACGCTAGTGTTCAATATTTTATTTCCATAAAGTGTATATAGTGTATAATGTATATGTATTTAGTTTATAAACTACCTTGTTATATGTTTTAGAAATATAGTTAGGACTTATATGAGTGGGTTGAACATGTTATTCCTAGGTTATGGACCTTGACAAGCCTAGCCATTATTATAATAACATTACAATGTTAATGTTATTAGCGACACCTAATGGAAAACAATATATGGATCTTAAGATATCTTGCAACCCTTTTAGAATGAGTTATAACAATGATACACTTGCTAGATATATATTGACTGGCTTAACATTTAATTATGCTTGTGACGCGACATTTGTCAGGCATAATAGACTGTAGTTTTCACCATTTAAAAATTTTTAAATTTGTGTAATTTGGGGTACATTATATATGGTATCATAGTTGTAGGGTATAGCACTTGGACCTGAGGGAAACACTAGAATTTATTTTTTTCCCTTGAAGAAAATCTAACAAACACATTTATTGTTACAAACAGAAAAACAATTTGTCTCTTGTGAAAATGCCAACATAGAATGAGGAAGGAGACAGACTTGAAGGGAATCCAAACCAGGAACTTCCTAAAGACGCAGAGCATAATAGTGAAGGAAGTTCAACCACTCAATTATTGGAAACAATGAGAAACCTCATCGTGGAATTACAAGGATTTAAGGCAGATAACGAAAAGCCGAAGAAAGCACAGAAATATTAGTTGGAGATAAATTAAATTCTTCCATGTAGTATAGTAATAAATAAAATCCCGAGGGACAATGAAAAAGAGGAAGAGGTCAACAAAAAGTCCTCTAATAATTTTGGTCATGAAACAAAAAAAGAGGATTGTTCTTCCGAAGACACACACATGAAAGAAACCAATGCATCTATAGGAAGAGAAAGAAAACAAGTGGACCACCTGGAAGGTGAATTCAAGAAATTAAAACCTTCCACCTTTGATGGAGAATCAAAGACTGGTAAGGAGGCTAAATCATGGTTACTAGATATAAAAAAATACTTCCAAATTTATAACTACTCTAGTAATATGAAAGTCAGAATGACCATTTACAACTTAAAAGAAAAAGCTAGTATCTGGTGGCAAGACCTGAAATTAGCCAAGGGATTGAAAGAAAAACAAATGGAATGGTCATAATTTAAAAAGTATTTCAAGAAGAAGTACTTATTAGAATGTTATTATGAAAGAAAAACTAAGGAATTTTATGAATTGTGAATAGGACAAATGGTCATGGATGATCTGATAAATAAATTTATAGATTTGTTGAGGTTTGTACCATACATAAAATAAGACAAAGTAAAGATACGAAGGTTCTTGAGATGTCTACCACATTTGTACAAGAAAAAAATTAAATTTGGCAATCCCAAGTCTTTAAATGAAGTGTTTAGAAAGGCTGAGATATGCTATGATCAGTACAAACAGAGATCTAAAATTCTCAATGCATGGAAAGACAAGAAACATGACAGAATGAATCAATGTAATAAATTCTTCCAACCAACCCCTTTCCGTAATATGGAGAAAGGTTGCCAAAAGAAGGATTATCATTCAAATACACAGAATGTTGAAGCAGGAAATAGACTAGTTAACCTAGGAGTCAAGAAGGTTGGGGATAGTCCTAGAGAACCATTGAAGTGTTCAGAGTGTGGAGAACCCCACTTGAGGGAATTAGTCCACACTTAAATCCCACAACAAGAACTTTAGTCCATAACCTTCAAGATACTTAAAAGTTTGGAGATATTGGTAGAAGCGTGCATAAAATCAATGCAGCTCTGGATGGAAGACAAGTAGATCATCGATCCACTATTGTGGAAGTTGAAGGTAAAATTTATACCCACAATGTCTCTATACTAATTGACCTGGGAGCTAGTTTGAGTTATATTACTCCATCTTTATTTGAATTGAACAAGTTAAATAAGGTAAAGAATGCTAATTCCCGGTTAGTACAATTAGCAAAAGGGACCAAAAGAAAGGTAACATATTTTATTTTTGACTTTGAACTAAGAATAAATGGTCAAAGTAAAAATTTAAATCTGAACATATTACCTTTGGGGTATTACAATTTAATCATTGGAATGGACTGGCTACAAAAACACAAAGTGATATTAAACTGTTACAAAAAGTTGTTTGTGTAGAGAGATGAAAATAACATAGTTAGAACGGTACAAAGAATAAAAAAACCAGTTTTTGTTAGACAAATATCAACGATACAATTTAAAAAATGTATGAAAAAAGGTTGCCAAATTTATGTTGTACAAGTAACTAGCCTCCCAAGGGAAGAAATAAAAATGAGTTTAGAAGACTTTACAGTCCTATGTGGATTCAAAGATGTATCTGTAGATGAAATACCAGAACTACCTCCAAGGAGAGAGATAGATTTTTCTATCGACCTACTACTTGGATCTACCCCGATATCCAAGGAGCCTTATAGAATGAGCCTACTTGAATTAACAGAACTGAAAATTCAGTTACAAGAATTACTTGATAAGGACTATATCAAACCAAGGGTTTCACCTTGGGGAGCACCATTTTTATTTGTTAAGAATAAATATGGGACTTCGAGACTGTGTATTAACTATCGACAACTGATAAAAATGACGATTAAAAATAAGTATCCCTTGCATAGAATTAACGATCTCTTTCACCAAGTTGGAGGAGCAAAGATATTCTCTAAGGTAGTTTTAAGGTTTGGTTATCTCCAAGTTAGAATAGAGGATGAAGATATAAATAAAACAACTTTTAGAACACGTTATGGACACTTTGAGTTTGTCGTAATCCCATTTGGGCTTACTAATGCATGAACAACCTTTATGTGATTGATGAATAGCATATTCAACCAATATCTGGATAAATTTGTGTTGGTTTTTATTGATTATATTTTAGTTTACTCAAAAACAGAAGAAGAACATGAAGAACATATGAAAATAGTATTGCAAAATTTAAGGGAAAATAAGTTGTATACTGATTTTGATAAGTGTGACTTCTACCAAAGAAAGATATAGTACTTAGGACACGTAATATCCGAAGATGGTATTGCAGTTGATCTAGAAAAGATAAAATCCATTATGGAATGGCCTATCCTAAGGATGTATTAGACATCAGATCATTTATGGGAATTACCAGTTATTACTGGCAATTTATTGAAGGATTTTCCAGGATCATGTATCTGATTACATAACTACAAAAAAAGGGAAAAAAATTTACTTCGTCACAAAAGTGTCAGAAAAAATTTGATAAACTAAAAAGACAATTAACCACAACACATATCCTAAAGGTAGAAGATCCCAATAAATATTTTACAGTTTGTGTGGATGCAAGAAAAGAGGGATTAGGAGGTGTGCTGACACAAGATGGACACGTCATATGTTATGAATCATGTTAACTAAAAGAACATGAACAAAATTATCCAACTCACGATTTAGAATTAGCGGCCATAATTCATCCATTAAAAATGTGGCGACATTATTTAATGGGAAGAAAAATTATGTTACTAATAAAAAACAGTGGTGTAAAGTATTTGTTTAGTCAACTAGATCTCAATGCAAGGCAAGCAAGATGGTTGGCATTTTTAAGTGAGTTTGAATTTGAGGTATGACAAATAAAAGGTAAGGAAAAAAAAATTGTAGATGCACTAAGTCAGAGTACTAACATAATATATGAAATAAGTATCAACAAAGAAGAAAACAATATTGAACAGAGAATAAAATCTGAAAGGAGTAATGACAAAAATTACATTAAAATAACAACATAATTGCAAGGAAATGAAGAAAAGTTGAACATAACAGATCTGAGTATAAATAAAAATGGATTGTTAGGGTTCAAAAAATGGTTCTATGTGTCTAATTTTGTTGATTTAAAGACATCAATTCTTGACAAACTACATAAAAAGTCGTATTCTGGTCACCCAAGGTACCAGAATACGATAACAACCTTAAGAAAATTGTTTTATTGGACTAACATGAAGAATGAAATAGTTGAATATTTGTTTAAACTCTTAGATTGTTAACAGGTAAAGGATAAACATCAACATCCAGTAGGTCTGTTATGACCTCTGCCTATATCAGAATGGAAATGGGAGATTATCTCAATGGACTTCATCATAGGTTTGTCTAAGACTCAAAGACAAAATGACTCGATTATGGTAGTGATTGATAAACTAAGAAAATCCTCACATTTTATACCTATGAAATCTACTTATAAATCAATTAATATAGCTGAAATGTTTATGAAAGAAATATTTAGATTGCATGGGATTCCTAAGATGGTGATTTCCGATAGAGATGTCAAATTTATGTCAAAATTTTGGAAAGAATCGTTTGCAGGATTGGATACTAACCTGAATTTCAACACAAGCTATCATCAAAAAACATATGGGAAAAGAGAATGAAAAAACCAGATTATCGAAGACATGTTGCAAATGTACGTGAGGATGAAACCAACTGAGTGGGAGGAGTACTTTCACTTAGTTGAATTTGCTTACAATAATGGTTATCAAACATAAACTAAGATCAGTCCCTTCAAAGTTTTATATGGAAGAAAATGTACAACCCAAATTAGTTGGGATAATCTAATTGACAATATTATGGTGGGACCAGAAATGTTGCATGAGATGGAGAGAATGGTAAAAAAAGTACAACATAACTTAAAACAGGCCCAAGACTGACGTAATACGTATGCATATTTAAAAATAAGACATCAATAATTTCAAATTGGGGAACATGTATATGAAAAATTCAAAGCAAGAAGGAGCTCTCTAAAGCTAGGAAATTGTTCAAATTCGGTGCCAGGTTTTTGTGTCCCCTTCGAGATTTTAACTCGAATCGGACCTGTGGCATATCAACTAGCACTGCTTGCAAATTTAAAAGTTCATAATGTTTTCATGTTTCATGACTTAAAAGGTATATTCATGATCCTACTCACAACATTGATTGGAACATGTTGTAGGTGGAACCAAAAGGCGAGCTCCAAGTGGAACCTCTGCACATTTTGTAAAGAAAAGGAACAATACTACGGAACTAAGCCATCACCCAGGTCAAACTGCAACAGAAGCACTTTAGTCCTGAGGAGGCCACTTGGGAATTGGAAGAAGATATGTTGAAATATTATCCATCCATATTCCGAGAGAGGAATGAACACTGAGGACAATGTTGTACTTAAGGGGGAGAAGATGTAATATCCTCAAATTAAAAAAAATTAAATTCTAAATTGAATTTTGAAATCAATTTTCGTTTTTGGAAAATTCGGATTTGGAAATTATTTTCCATTTATGGAAAAACCGAATTTGGAATTTTGGATTATGTAATTAATTATTTGATGACTTTTGGGAAAATATTTGACTTTCCAAACTGTCCTCTTTTATTGGACACATGTATGCCACAAATTTTTAATAAATTTAATGATGGAAGACAAATGGAATAACCAGGTTAAAAATAGTTGACCATGACTCCATGAGTGGGGAACATGTTTGAGTTACCTCGGGGCTTATTTTTACAGGTGGTAGAAGTTGAATTTGAGCACTAGAAACCCCCAAAATCAGGGATTTGTAAATATGTGAATTTCCCCAAGGAGGGAAAGGAATGGAAAGACCTAAGAACAAGAATATATACAACATATGCGGGAGCCATGACATTTCTTAGTATGATGGTTGATTGACAATTGTTTTTTCTTATGATCACTTGTAGTGTGAGGAAAGACATATTCTAATCTGTTGATGGTGGCTATAGCTGAGGAGGATAATTCAGTTCTCCCTTATAGACTCATGGTCAAGCTAGGGGGTGGTCAAGACAAGATATTGTGGTGGTTCTGTTCTATGGTTGGGAGGAATGTGGTTGTTCCATTTGTTTCCCAGCATCGTCTTTTTCAGATATGCATTTCAGCTGTGTATTTAAATTTGGTATTATGCTAATGATGTTTTAGTATTTATATAGTTGTTTCCATATCTTTGTCATTGCATTTATAAACAAAATTTGTTTGAAAGAACTTTATAGACATATTGGTTGATATAATTGCCATTATGTAAAATAGTTGTCGTAGTATGTTATCAACA
>JASDQU010243657.1:11960-21961 GCA_032191745.1 Picea mariana | reverse complement strand
AACATAATGGTTCAAATGGTTGCCCTTGGCATAATGGTGGTATAGCACATCCTTTCATACTGAAACAAAAATGACACCATTTATGGCACTCTATGGATACCACCCTCCATCCATGACTTCTTCTCTAAAAGAAAAATCTAAGGTTCAAGCAGTGGAATATCACATTGAGCATTAACAACAAGTTCTCCAAATATTAAAGGACAACCTGACCATGGCACAAAATCGCATGAAACAAAAAGAAGATCAACATCTTAGTGAAATAAGTTTTGAAGTAGGGGATTGGGTTTTTTTAAGGCTACAACCATACAAAAATATGTCCCTCAAGAAATTCCCTTATAAGGTGTTGCAAAATATTTGTACTATGCCATACAAATTAGAGTTTCTCGCATCTTCATGAGTACACCCAGTTTTCCATGTTTCGAGATTAAAAAAATCTTATAGGTGACAAGATCCGACTTCAAAATATATTTCCTGAACTTGAAGAGGAAGGAAAAAACATATTGGATCCTGAAGACATCACTGACACAAGAATTCGCCAGATGAGGAATAGATCCATTTCATAGTATTTCATTAAATGGAGGAAACTACCGGCTGAGGATTCCACTTGGGAAGATGAGTATTTTATACATAAGAATCTAGGGTTACTCAAGCATTGCAGACAACACTTGTCTCAAGGGGAGGGGCATGTTAGGCCCTAAATAGTGGCACATTACCCCTTAATTGGGGGATATTCTATTAGTAATGTTATTTTGTTCATGTTGGCTTGGGTCCATTAGTTGTAATTGTACCTCCTAGTATCCTATATATACAAAGGATACATTTTCATTTGGAATCATCTTGTAGTTGAACATTTATGTGTTGTATAAGGAGGTTTCCCCCTCGAAGAGGCTTATTATATGAAATTCTCTCTTTTTCAAGGAGTTGAGTACTTATTCTAAGGTTTTTCTATGCTATATTGATATTTGGTTCTTAACAAGATTAGGGTTTTTGACCATGGGTGAACGGGGAGGAACCCACAGGGTTATGGTTTCGAAGACCGATAGCTTTTGAAAGAAAATCATAGAACCTGAACCAGATGTTTAACTTGTACAAAGAACCCTTCAAACAAAGTATCATTATAATTAGAATGGGTCATTGAGAACAAAATATCGTTATAACAAAAATGGGACATGGAAACAAATTGTACATAGAGCCCTTCAACCCAGTATCATTATAACGGAAATGGGAAATGAAGAACACACTAGACAGAGAGCCCTTCAACCCAATATCGTTATAACATAAATGGGAAATGGAAAACACATTTTATAGAGATCCCTTCAGCTCAGTATCATTATAATGAAGAGTGGGACGTGGAGAGCGCATTGTACATAGAACCCATCAACGCTTCGTATACTGAAGGGAAACATAGAATTAAAGAAATATATTATCAAAATATTGGAAAACACAGTAATACATTACATAAGGAATGCATAATATAAATAAATATATGGTACAAAGAGCTCTTGTAATACAAAGAGCGCATTCACAACCAACTCTAGGCTAAATTGAATTAGACAGAGGAACATCTTCCTTCACCATAAATGAAATCACTATATTGAATAGACAAGCATGTGGAATAAGATACACAGAGGGAGGGAGCTTACCATGCACAATTCGAGAGTAATATTTGAAACCAGTGACCTCATGTTGTGAAAGAAAACCGATTAAGCACCTTTTCTACCAGTTCTACCCAGAGACTCGAGAGGAAACTCAAAACAATGAACATCTTTTCCTATAAAGAACTTGTCTAACACCACGTGAATACCATGCTACCATAGTCTCATAACCCTACCATCATGGGAGAAAAACACAGAGAACAAAATGTATGGAATGAATGTGAAGGGTAATGGCCCATTGTGCCTCATGATATTAGAGGAGGATGGAAGGTTTTCCACCCTCTCACTACCATGGAAAGCTAGTTTAGGTGACAAGTCTATAGTGTCTCCTCCGTACAAAAAACGATAGACTTGGAGATCAAAGGTGACCTACCAACATTACTGGCTATGACCAACTTAAATTCTTAAGGCTGGGTTCCAATGTCTGGTAACCAATACTTTAATGCTTCTCAATTTGTGTATAGGCTGCAAGTTTATGGATAATGCAGATCAATTTTACATTTAAACAAGGCTCTGAATGTATCATCATGTTTTATTATAAGTTTTATTTCAACATGCTAGAACAACTATGGAACATTAAAAACCCCTAGCATGGAAGTTCAGACTTACTAGGTCAGGACCTAGGTCCATTCCAATGTATGCTAGTGTTCAAGATTTGATTTACATAAAGTGTATCTAGTGTATAGTGTATTGGTATTTAGTTTATAAAGTTTCTTCTTACATGATTTAGAAAAATAGTTAGGACTTATATGAGTGGTTTTCACATGTTAGGCCTAGGATATGGACCTTGATAGACCTAGACATTATTATAATAACATTACAATGTTAGTGCTAATAGTGACATGTAGTGGATAATGGTGTATGGATATTAAGATCTCTTGAAACCCTTTTAGAATGAGTTATTACAATGATACACTTGCCAGATATATATTGATTGGTTTAAGATTTAATTATTCTTGTGACACGACATTTGTCAGGAATAATAGACTGTTTTTTTCCCCATTTAATTTTTTTTTATTTTTGAAATTTGGGATACATTACAAGAATCAAAGATATTAAATATAAAGTTGGTAATATAGGTGAAAAAGTATCTAGCACTGGTTTCATCACTATAAATTTAAAAATGGTATGCTAGAAGAGTACCAAATTTTTATCACAGGTCTTGCAGTAAGGGAGAAGGCTCCTATTTTTGAAGACTTTGTAGGTATACTTATGCAGAAGGAATAAATATGGAAGAACTTTAATCAAAGGTCTCAAATTTATGATCTAACATTGATGGAGAGAGGGAAACTACCTTCCAGAATAAATCCATGGGAAAGAAATAAGGGAAGTAAGCCACCTTATGGAAAGCCACCATATGCAGAGTCACAACAAGGTATGACACCACCAAAAGTTGATGCTAATGTTAAAAGGAATGATGCATGTTGTTATTGTGGGAAATTTGGACACTATTTTAAAGATTTCTTTAAAAAGAAGTATTGTGAATAAAAACATAGAAACATAAGGAATATTGGTCATTTTGTTGATAGAGAAGAAGAAATGAATGATGATTTCAAAAATATCATATTATTTATTTCAGATTCTGCATTTTCCACTAAAACAAATGACTCGAATTCATGGTTTGTTGATTCTACTGCCTCCATACATATGTCTTGTAACAAACACTCATTTGAAAATTATCATGAAACAAATAATAGTGCAAATATATATATTGATGATGATTTCTCACATCAAATTAAAGGATACAGTGATTTATCTGTGACATTACCAAATGGTTTTGTCAAACATATTGAAAATGTGATGTATGCACCTAGTATAAATAAGAGATTAATCTCATTTTCTACCATAAAACCTCAAGATTTGAAGGTGGAGTATGTAAATTCACAATGTTTGCTAAAAGATATGTAGGTTCATTACAATATTGTTGCAATGTGAGTCAAAGTTGGATGTTTATACATTTTTTATGTGAATATAAAGTGTCATCAAGCATTGGAATCCACAACCATGACAACAATAGTTTTATTGCACCAAAGGTATTGACATATTAACTATCATGATTTGTTACTACTTCAAAAACAATTAATGGTGGAATGACTTCCATTTCTTAAGAATGAATATTATGCATGTGAAGGGTGTGCATTAGGGAAGAGTTCCCTACTCATACAGATAAAGGAAAAATAGATATTTTTGAACTAGTGCACACAAGTGTGTGTGATCCTATGCAGACAAGATCACTTGGTGGAGCATATTGTGTCTTGATTTTTATTGGCAATTTCACACAATATGCATCATGTTATTTTATGAGAAATAAAAGTGATGTATTTGAACACTTTAAAGATTTTTAAAATATGGTTGAGAAACAAACAATAAAATACATCAAGATCCTCCAATCAAATCAAGGGAGAGAATATACATCAGATGCATTGATCAAGTACTGCAAAGCCCATGGAATTGTGCAACCGTATATGGAGCCACTTAATCCACAATAGAATGAAGTAATTGAGAGAAAAAAAAAACCTTAGTGGAATGTGCACGAAGCATGATAAAAGGTAAAAATATTGCTAATGTTTTTTGGGTTGAAGCTATTTCTACTATTGTTTATTTGAAAAATAGAAGTCCAACTAAAATTTTAGATCATAAAACTCCTTTTGAATCTCTTTATGGTTATAAACTAGTAGTAATCAATTTAAGAATATTTGGAAGACAATATCTTTCTCATGTTCGTAAAGATGACAGGAGAAAACTAGATGCAGAATCAATCAAGTGCTTTTTTATTGGTTATTGTTCTGATCACAAAGCATACAAGATGTTTGATCCATTCACACATAAATATTTTGCAAGTAGAGATGTGTTATTTCATGTTCCTACATATGAATGCCATAAGGTGGATAGTTATGATGCATAACATATTCCTTATGATCATGATGAAAATGTCAATGAAAAAATAGATGATGAACAAAAACATAAACAATTGGAATAATCCAACGATATGGACACTACAAGTATCCAAACCACAATAAGAGGAGGATAATATTCACGACAAAGAAGAAAAAGAGGTGAAAGCAGTGAAGCACCAATAAGGTCATCACGCCAAAATAAAATACTTGAAAGTTATAAAGATTATGCTTTAATGGATGAAGTAATGAATGTCATAAAACCTTTGAATTTTGAACAAGATAAAAATCATAAAGAATGGAGATATGCAAGGAAGGAAGAGTATGTAATGAGAAATGATACATGAGAATTAACAAAAATTCCCGAAAATATAGTTCCCATAGGATCAAAATGGTTTTTTTAACCCCAATTTAATGTTGATGGAAGTAGAGATAAATATAAAGCTAGATTTGTTGTAAAAGGATTTTCACGGAAAGAGGGAAATGATTATGAAGATACCTTTGCACCTGTATCTAAGCTAAACACAATTATATTAATGATTTATTTAGCTACAATTATGTTAAGTTTTCTTTCCTGATTGGGGAATTAAAGGAAGAAGAATATATTGTTGAAATAGAAGGATTTGTAAAGAAGGGTCAGGAGCATCTTGTTTGTAATTTAAATAAGGATTTATATGGACTGAAACATGAACCAATATCTTGGTATGTGAATATTGACTCTTTATTTCTTCATAAAATTTTTAGGAAAAGTAAGAGTGGTTCTAACATATCTATCAAATCAAATCAAAAGACACATGTTCCTTTGATTTCCTTATATCTTTATGATTGTATTATAATTGGCAGTGTATCTAAGTTGATTGATGAAATTAAAAGACAATTTTCATAGTGTTTTGAGATGAACGACCTTGGTGAGTTGCATTATTTATTAGGTCTTGAAATATGGAGAGAAGTTGGTCATCCACTGGTCACACAAAGAAAATAAACAAGGGAGATAGTTAAAATGTTCAATATGAATCATTGTAAGGTAGTGACAATTCCTTTAGAATAGAATGTTAAACTCTACAATGATGATGGGATAAAAGAGGTGTATGGTACATTGTATCATTAGTTGGTGGGAATTCTAAACTATGTCACTACAACCAGTCTAGATATAGCATATTCAGACAACTTCCATAGTCAATTCATGGCCAAGACTCATGAAAGCTAATGGATAGAAGCAAAGATATTTCTTTGATATATGAAAGGGACTACTAATTTTAGTATTAAATATACTGATGAGTTTGATGATGAGTTGGCAAGTTATTCTAATTCAGATTGGGTTGAAAATACCGATCATAGAAAATCAACCACAAGATATGCATTCAAAGTTGGATCGGGGATCGTGTCATGGAGAAACAAGAAACAACCAACTATTTCTTTGTCATCAACTGAAGTTGAGTACAAATCCTTGTGCAATGCTACTTCTGAGGCTGTTTGGTTGAGGAAAATTCTTGAAAATGTGGGAGAAGAATATAAAATGGAAACATTTATCAAATGTGATAATCAAAGCTCCATCAAAATAACCAAAAGTCCTATGTATCATGCCATATCAAAGCACATTGAAACACATCATCATTTTGTAAGGGAAAATATCCACTCAAATGAGATTGATTTAATTTATTGCAATACAAATCAAAATGTAGTTTAAATGTGGTAAAAAGCACATTTCTCCATTAAAGGAGAGTGTTAGTGAAATAATGGAGAAATTCTAGAAATGATTATTATTAAACTTTATTATTGTCTCATTAGGATTGATTACCCTAAGTATTTTTTAGATCCTATTTTTCAAGAATCTTTAAACTATATTATATTCTTATAAATGTATTTTTTAGATCCTATTTTTTAGGAATCTTTGAACTATATTGTATTCTTATAAATGTATTTTTTTAGATAAAATCTTTGAACTATATTGTATTCCTATAAATATATTTGGATGCTTATTTGATGAATAATAAGAGAGAGTGTGGGAAGTCTCTACTATGATCAACATCTAACATGTGAGTTGCATCTCACTATTTCCATTACTTTGTCTTCCATTTTTTTGTCTCAACAAATTTTGAAATGTCTGCAATCTTAATAACATTTTGTTAATTAAATGAGTACGTGATATATATTGAGAAATAAAATATTTCTTTCTTTGTTGGTATAGTACGAGCTAATAATATTTAATCTACAACTACAAGCTCGACTCTATGAATAGATTGAACAACGACATGTTTCGATTAATCGTTTTCATTAAGGAGGTCATATAAAACAAAAAGATTAGCTTGGAAAGTGCCAATGTACCATTAGGATTTATTTCCCTGAATTTTCTTAATATACCCTCGATCTAGTAATTCAAATTGAACAAGATACAGATTTTTACGCAAGTACACAAATGTGGGTAAGTGAGCTTAGTGGGATTGTCTAGCTCTTTATGGATATGGATCTGATATGGATATTCATGCAAGTAAACAAATGTGGGTCAGTGAACTTAGTGGGGTTGTCCTCTCATGTTTTGTTTTCTATCAACATATTCTGACATACGTGAACCATATATATAAATTAGTAATTTATTACCAAAAATATTACTCATAAATAATTCTAAAATAATAATTCACAGTTTTACAATAATTATAAATGAAGAGCATTCCATCGAATTCACAACCATTCAATATTTTGGTTTACTAAATTTACAACAATTATAATATAAAAACTAGCACAGCAATTATTTAGCTGCTGATGAACGCTGAAAAGTTGATAAGATGAAACGAATCCTTAAAAAGATATATTAAATTTTATTATTGATTAACAAATAAACGATTGTGCTTCATTTATGTGGTGTTAATATTTTAATTTTTGTTAATCACTTACGTGGCAATCAGTTAGCTATCAAAGTATTTTTTAAATATGATTAGGTAAATGTAAAAAAGTAAACACATAAACGGATGTCTTTATAATAGCTAAGAAGTTAATGATTGAAATCACAGCTATTTATTTTGTGTGACTACTAAGAATATTCTAGCCATATTTAATCATGTCCATAGAAAACTTATTAAGCAATAAACCCCTATTAAATCTGCCCATTATCAATAGATATATACCTTTCGACATAATTATATACAAAATTAAATATAAAATTATTATTAATCTAATCCAAAATATTATATGCAGATTATCATATTTAACATAATAAAATCTATATAATAAAATCTATACAATAAATTTAGGAGTTTGTCGTAAATGAAATAATTTGTTAAATTACGTTCCAGAATATTACATCAACTTCACCGGAATTCTATGTCAACTTCACCAAAGTGTGCGCCAACTTCACCAAAACTCTACATCAACTTCGTCTAACATTTCCATTTTTTAACCACTAGTTGACTTCCATACCAATTTTTTTGGGAACTCTTCTTCCTCAAGGACTCTTGAAATTGGGCTATATGGAGAATACCCTTAGCACAATTATTTGAAAATGGAAGCTCTTAAGCTTTAGAAGATCCCCTTTTCTTTATCACCTTCTAACCCAAATGCTTAATAATATAATAATGATCAATGATCACACTGTTATTACAATAACCATTCAATAATAGGGTACATGAAAGTGTTTTCCTTCATCCCAAGACACTCTTTTTATAATATGACTTATCCCATGCCCCTATGCAAAATTACAAATTATAAATGATATTAATTCTTAATATTCATATTTACATAGGTTACTCAAATGTACAACATGCAATTACAATTTAATAATTATAAATTAATAATTTACTTCACCCAACTTTTCCTCTATTTTTTTGTTTTCAAGATTACTCTTTTTGTATTACATGGATATTTTTGTGTTCTATTTTTTTTAGTAATTTATTTACTTAACTATAACCTACCTTATTTTTGCTCACAATTTAAATTGATTTAGGATTCTCATTTCTAACTTTTTCCATGACTTATGAGTTCTTGTGAATTGATTTTTCCTATACCATATACAATTTTATAACTCAGTATCTCTTCTTACTATTTTATTTCAATTTGAATTTATTATAAATGAACATCAATAATAAAAATAAAAAAAATAGTTTAAGATATTAATTTGTTTTCTCTTTTCTAACTAAAATTAAATATAATTATTATTTTCACCTACATGAAATGCATAACCATAATTATTTTTTACATTATATTTTAAAATTCACTTGTCATATTATTTTTCATTAACAAGTTTTAGTAAATTTTTTTTTATTATTTTATTTCAATTTGACTGTATTATGAATGAACATTAATAGTCAAAAAAAAAATTAGGATATTAATTTGTTTTCTCTTTTCTAACTAATATTAAATATAATTATTATTTTCCCCTACATGGGATGCTTAATCATAATTATTTTTGTACATTATATTTCAAAATTCACTTGTCATATTATTTTTCATTAACAAGTTTTAACAAACATACCAAAGGTTCCATGGCTGCATTCCCTTCAAGCATCTGATCGGTGAGGAATTCACACAATAGTGAAGACACTATCTACTCACATTGTTACCCTTATTGAGAGGCTAATTGATACTAATGAATAAGTCTTTCACATTATTTTTTCCCCTTAGTTTATTCTCATCAGTGACTGAATATGTTTGCTACCCTCACGGAAACATGCAACTATCAAGTAAAAGTGCCCCACACTTTCAACTGTGGCCATGAAAGGAGTAACACCATATGAAAATAGGGACGTTTCTCCACTATCCTAATAGTAACTTATAGTTGATGTCTATATTTATTAATGTCCAAACAAAAACCTTACGAGGATATAAACACCCCCTTGCAATTTTATAAAATGTCACAGGACGAAAGAACCCATCAGTGGAGTCGCAGTAGTGGAACTGTGCCTTTAAACAGCCCGAGACTACTGATACGGCTCAGAGTGTGTCGCAAGAGTGGAACTGTGCCTTTAAACAGCCCGGGACTCTTGATACGGCACTGGATTATTGACGCAGGGAAACGTACAGGCATAAATGCTAGGGCTACTGAAGGTGACTAATTCCCGCCCGACACAAGCAGTCCAACCTACAATTATTACAACTCAGTGCATCAATAGACAACAGAGAACCCTCGTATCCTAAGGAAACATGAGACAAGGACTCAGACCACATCAACCGATAATATGACCAGGCACTAAATCTGACTTCAAGGACAAAGATACCGACCCCACCAAAAAAATCATACATCCATCCGCGGCCATAATTAATAAGCATCTAATCATTAAGATGACAGGGCATTTATCTAAGACTCACTGATATTAGTTACAGACCCGAGGCTCCGTTTAAATTCTAAGTTCGACGAGATATTACCGGTTAATCCCATAGCTGCAACTAAATAAAACATAGTCCCCCTATTCTATAGGTTATCCAACTCTAACCTTACATTTTCTTTTATGTTCCGATGATC
>JASDQU010243656.1:78536-89628 GCA_032191745.1 Picea mariana | reverse complement strand
ATCAAAGGTCCTATATTTCAAACTTAGTTTTATGCTAATTTTGAGTGACAAAAATTGGGTTCAAAATCCCCTAAGTGGGCGTGGAAGAGTCCAAGTGCAAGTAATGGGTGATTTTGATGTCATGGATACGCCCCTCATAGTGTGATAACTTACTGAAGTGATTTTATAAGAAGTATCCCCCCCCACACAAAAAAAAAATATGTGAAAGAAAATTCTATAAGATGTTAAGAGAATGAGATGAGGAAGAAGAAAGCAAGGAGGAAATATTTGTCATTGCATTTATCATTAAGAAGGAATCAATTCAATGTTTTATTATGTCATCCAGAGAATGCCCAATGTCAAGAGGACAAGGGAAGTCTTATCATGCAAACAAATGACTATTCATGGAGCCCTTAGATGAGGAAAAGTCCACTCCAAGGGTGCAAAATCATTGTTCTCTCTTCTAACATAAGAGGCTTAGGGAGTGTCTATAAAAGAAACAACCAAATTGTAGCAGCAAATAACATAGAGAATGTTTCGATTCAGAAAATAATTATGGTGGTTGTTAGGGTAAAATAAATGTTATTGTTTACTCTTCATGGATGGAGTTTTTAATCTCTCAATGTAGAGGGAAAATCTAGGGGTTGTTGGTAGGATGGAATAAGTCCCTTCGATTCAGGAGTGTCTCCTTTTTATAGAATACCACTAGTCTCAAGTTGTTCTCCGCATGTTTAGATTCAATTTTCAATTTTATTAATGTCTATGGACATTTTTAGTGTAGGGAAGGTTTGTGGGATTCCTTTTTTGGGAACATGGATTTGAGAATGGATAATTTAATCATGGAAGGTCATTTAAATCTCACCTTGAGCCTAGGTAGATTTGGGGGGGAGATAGAGGGATGGACCCCATGGATAAATACCTACTACAAAATATTGATGATGAGGGTTTATGTGACATAGATCCCTTGACTCTGAAACCCACCTAAAGAAACAATATGCTGTGTGCAAGGTTATCCCCAAGAGAATCAACAAATTCCTTGTGGTTTAACAACTTGTTGTCAATATAGATATAATTAGTATATGGATAGGAGAAGCAGGTCCCTTTGACCACGTCCCTATTTTGCTACAAGTGGGGGATATTACTCCAAAAACCACATGTCCTTTTAAGCTCAATTCACATTGGTTGAAGGAACTTGAGTTCAGAAACCTAGTTTGAAATGAATGAAAACGTTATGCTACATAGTTGGTGGATTTTCCAAAGTTACTCTTGTTTTGTGAAAATATAAAAAGAGTAAAAAGGAATCTAGAAAGACAAGAACACGTGCTCATATCAATGGCTATTGAATTTATTAAAGTATTTTTTAATTTATTGGGGAAGGATCTATTAATGGTTATGGAGGAATCTAGACTTTCTAGTAAGGTTATGGGGGCCTGTGAAAGTGTTGAAACTACACTTTCGCAGCGAGCAATCTCTCCACGTTGTGAAAGTACACCAGTCTTCCAGATCAACATCTAATCAGCTTCCAGCTGGATTACAAGTGTTATATGAACATGGAGATTCGAAGGATCCAATTTTTTTCATTTAATTGATGTATTTAATTCATAATATGTATATATTTAGTTATTCAAATACTTTTTCCTAGTTTGAATCAGTTTGTTAGCAGTTTTTTTTGGTTCAGTTGTAACTTGTTCTAAAGATAGAAAACCTTCATGAATTCGACTCCTTTAAGTTGGTATGATATGTAGCTCTATATCTTGTAATGAAAAAGAGGGAAAATGGGTTCGAGTGTGAGGGAAGTGACACTTTTATGCCTGTAAATTTTTTATGAGTTTAATAAAATTAGTAGTGCAGAAGATAGATATATCTTACTAGAGATTCATGTTCCTGTATCTTTTAGTTTGTCTTACCAAAGATTCATGTGCCCCTTTTTTCCAACCAACAAGAGTGCTAAGCAAGGGTTGTCCTTTATCATCTCTTATCTTTCTTCATATAGTAGAGGGATTAAGAAAATGTCTAGACCCCATGTGATGCACACTTCCTAGACCACATGCCTATACCTATTTCTTTGTTGATGATAGATGTAGTAAGCATGAACCAAGTTGCAACTAACTACTTCAATTTGACCATTTGTCCAAGGTTGAAAAAATGTAGAAAAGAATAATTGACAACCTAAAAGGTTCCATAATGATTTCCAAAAGTGATTTAGAAATTGAGAGTTGTGATCATAAATGATGGCCAAAGGTAACCTAAATTACTCCATATAGGTTAAAATAAATGTTTGACAACTTTAGAGGCACCGATAGTGTTGTGGAAAGTTATGAGTACTAGATTCTTCTAGAATTTGTATAGTACTTCATGATAGAAAGTAATAGATGTGCTCGTTTAACCATAGACTATATAAAAATATTGTCACCCAACCATAGGTCAAATCCACCCCCGAGCACATTAACCTTGACAGAGAATGATTCTGGAAGCAAACCAATAGCCAACCAAGGCTAATGCATAAGGATAACCAAGATTGATAAGAAAGTCCAACCATAACCAATAGAAAGTCTGAGCCTAAACCAGAAATACAGAATGTGGCAGCTGTCGATTGCATCTACTCCCCAGACTTACGCATTTGCCCAGTTTCTGCAGTGTGCACTTCTTCCCAGCTGAAATTCTGAGCTTTGGTGTACAAAATGAGGTCTGGATACTTGTATTTATACTATTTTCACTGTAGTAGTACACAACTACAATCCAGTGGTACACTACCACACCAAGTATCACACAGTTACTTAATCAGTGACACATAGTCACAACCAGTGAAACAAATCCACCACAGTAGCATACATCTACTGTTCGAAGACATACAATCTCCATAGAAATCATATCATATGATATCAACCTGCACAGAAAAACAATGTCATGATATAAACTGAGTCATCTGGGCCATTCTTCCACAAACATTTGTGAGATCTGGAAGAGCATCTTCCCTCAGAAGGTAGAACATCAGCCATGATCTACTGGACTATTATTCTCAAGCATAGAAGAATAATTGTCCTGATTTCTAAGCCTGGACCATTCACCTATCTGGGCCATTCCTCCGACACTAAAAAAAGTGCAACCTGGAGAGAATGGGTCTTACCCAGGGAATGCCTATCCCTGATTGTTGAGCCTAGACCATTCACCTAACTAAGCCATTATTCCAGCACTAAACAAAGTGCAACCTGAAGAGAATGGGTCTGCCCTAGGGAATGCTTGTCCCTGATTGTTGAACCTGGACCATTCACCTAATTGGGCCATTCTTCCGGCACTAAGCAAAGTGAAACCTGGAGAGAATGAGTCTGGCCTAAGGAATGACTATTCAGACCATTTCCTAAGGAAATGACTGTCCTGCACCAACCTCCAAAACGAACCATTCTTCAAAACTGCTCACAGTTGTGAACTTCAAAAGAATGACTGCCCGGCAGGGCAGACCATTCTTCTTGACCACTACTGAGAGTGATTGTTAAGAAGAAATATTGTCTTAGACCATTCCCCCACACTAACCACAAGGGGAATCATTATCTATGGTACATCAACAATCTATCAAACCATTTTCATTACGAAAATGATCATTCGATCTGGACCATTTTCCGAACTAGAAAATGCCAGTCTGTCAGAAATCTCAAACCACTTTCCCAACTGAAAAGGAACTACTCATCCTGGACCATTTTTTGAACTAAAAAATGATTTTCCATAAATCAATAACACATTAGTGCTCCCTCCCAACCTAGGAGTCATCTCTTCCATTTTCAATAAGGAAGTCGTCTCCACGAGCTCCAAAATTTTTCTTGAGTATGCAAACTTTTTCATCTTGGACATAGGATTTACCAAAATATATACTTATCTTCTCATCTATGGAGATATATATTGGAGAACCACTTCTCTTTTCTGGACCTCATCACAGAGAATGTAATGCTTGATCTCAATGTACTTCGGTCTTTCTGGAACACTAGTTTTCTCTGAAGCCTTCATATAGCTCTGATCATTATAATATATCATGGTTGAATTCAACACTTTTTTTTTTCTGCTAGTTCATGACATTGTGGCAAGTCTCAAACTGGAACATATCCAAGTGTCACTTCTCCTGTCATCATGAGAGTTTGTCATGGATTAGAAATCCATCATCCTAGACTTCTGAGTAACCATTCTGATACAATATCTCTGTTATAGAAAGTTTTCACCGTGCTTTTGTTATTCATTGGAGGCTCTACACCAAGTTGTCTTCTTCCATCTGCATACAACAGTCTCTTTCTGGTATACCTCAAAACCTTGAGGTTTCTCTACATACACTTCTTTGATCAATTTTACTATTGAGGAGAACAATCCTTACATTCATCTGATGTAAACTACAACCCATGGATATTGTGGACGATATAATGGCTCAGGTAGAGGTATGTCTAGCTACTGGAACAAGCTATCATCATAGTTTTCTCCCTCCATCTGGGAGAACCTCTAGTTCTGAATCTCATGATGCTTCCATTCATAAGATCATGGATGTGGATGGAAAACCAAGGATACTTTAAGGCTTCTTTTTGAAGAAGACGTCTTCTAAAGTCAAACTGAACACATGTTATTTTTCATGGCTAATACCATCAATGGGAACATGGATAGATACTTCATAATCATTGATGGATCACATTATTTAGGATTAGCTCCCTCCTAATCATTGCTTCATGCATGAATGCATGCTCTTCTTTTGGAATTATATAATCCTCTCCCTCCAACTAAGAGAGTCCACGCTTCTGTCTGCATCCTTATTGCCTTCTGCAAAGTGTCACAAGTATTTTTCTAATTTCCTCTTGATTGTTGACTTATTTTTGTTTTTACTTCTTCCAGGCTTCTTCAAGTTTGATTCTTATTTTGGCTTATCTTGCAGTTGTTACTTATGTTAATAAATTCCACATGAATTGTTACCAGGTATTGTCAATGTACTTCATCTTTTCATGTGTATTGCTTGACTTGTAATCATCATGATAGTACTCCTTATCTTGTTATTCTTCCTTAGGTATTGTTCCTCTTTGAACATCTTATCTTCTAAGAAATAGATATGAAAGATATGTACATAAACTATGTAAGAATGGTATGTACAAGAATTATGAAGAATATCGTTACCTTGTCTTAGAAGAAGAAGTATGTTTTATCCTGCTTGGCCTTGTTTGAGGGTTCCCTTTCTTCAGCAACTGATTCTTCATGTGTTTCCTTCCTTTTCTTTAACTCGGGACAATGATTCTTGTAATGACCATATTTTCAATAGTTGAAGCATTGTATTTTTGACATATCTTTCTCTTGATTTGGTTTCTTCTTTGAGCCAAACTTATTTTTATTCCTGAAATCTTTGAACCTTGTTGTGAAAGCTTGATCATCGTATTTGTTTTGGGGGTTTTCTTTTGCGCTAATTCTTGATTCTTCTTGTGCACAGGAAGTCCAAAGTTCTTCAAATTTGGGATACTCCTTCCTTGTGTTCATTCTTGCGGCAAATGCATCCCATGTCTTGGGAAGACCATTGAGTACTATATTTACCAGTTCCTTCTCTGAAATGATTTCTTCAATAGCTTGTAGTTGATCTCTTAACTGAGAGATTCTCACAAGCTATGATGGTATGTTTTCATCATCATTCATTTTCATGTCACGGATCTCATTCTTCAGACTCATTACTTGTCCATTGCTTCTAAATCAGAAGAGGTTAGTTAGGGCATCGTACATCTTCTTAGATGAGTCAAGATGGGAGATGTAGGGTATCAAGTGGTATTTTATAGAGTCCACTATGATACTCATGGCATTGATGTCACTGTCTTTGAACTTCTCCATAACTGCAACTTTATGAGGTTCCTTCTCTTTTCCTTCTTCAAACTGTGGTTCCACAATCTTTCCTTTCATGCTATCCAACACTTTATTCTTGGCAAAGACTGTATGCAACTGTAATTGTAACTGATAAAATCCTCCCAATCTATCTTCCAGCGGTTAGACTGTCCAAATATAGTGTGAGCCCATAACCTGATATAAAGTAATATATGTGCTCGTTTAACCATATACAATATAACGATATTGTCACCAAACCATAGGCTGAAGCCACCTTAACCTTGACAGAAAATGATTCCAGAAGAAAACCAATAGCCAACCAAGGCTAATGCATAAGGATAACCAAGACTGATCAAAAATTCCAACCATAACCAATAGAAATTTCGAGCCTAAACCAGAAATACAAAATGTGGCAGCTGCTCCCCAGACTTGTGCACTTGCCCAATTTCTGCAGTGCACACTTCTTCCCAGCTGAAATTATGAGTTGTGGTGTACAAAATGATGTCTAGCTACTTGTATTTATACTTTTTCTTGAGTTGTCTGGGCAGACTTCTCATTCTAGATACTTAATACTTAATATTAATTATTTCCTTGAGTAGACTTGTCTTCTAGGGTTAATTTTAATACTTTAGGGTTTCTTCTTGCTTCCCAGAATATTCTATTCTTGTCAGGGTTACATGTGGAGGTAAATACCTCCCGCAACTACCATAATATCAACACTTCAAAGATTCAATCATGCTTGCATTGGGTGGTAGGATAACCAATAAGAAAATCCATGAAGGGAATTGGCATTGGTTGTTACAACCCAACTCTTTGTTTGTAAGTTTTATTTTACTACAATGTGAACATGTCCTGATATATGTTAAATTTGGAAACATCGGCAGTCATTCTCCAATGAGAGGCCATGTGGGACACCCTAAGGCTAGCCAGACAGATTTGGAGAATCAACCAGTCTTGTGAGGTATTGTGAAAATCTAAGGGGAATGCACAACCTTTGTGAGTCAAACCAAGAGTCAAGACGAACGAGATGTTATATGATCTTCTAAGTCTAGTCAAGGTAAAGTAAGAAACATTGTAAGTCTAAGACAAAAGTCGAGATGTAAGTCTAATGCAAAAGCCACGGGAATGTACAACCTCTGTGAGCATAGACAGACTAGTGCAAAATTTAGGGGGAATGTACAACCTCTGTGAGCCTAGTCAAGCCCTATGAGCCATGAGAAAAAGTCAGGGCATCTAGCAAAAGTTAGGTTGAATGTAAAATTCCTATGAGCTAGAAACAAACAATATCCCTTATGAAAATAATGTAAATGTATTGATATAGTGCATTGGCATGTGTCACATTATCCACCATGAAAAGAAATTCGAATTTCCATGTATAAAATTCGAGTTGAATGTCTATTTTGAGTGGAAAACTCAAGTTGTAAAAGGTAGATTTGCATGTCTAGTTTGAGTTGTCAAACTCAAGTTGTAAAAGTTGAATTGCTTGTCTGGGTCGAGTGGTCAAAGCCAAGTTGAAAATTCATGTTGCATGTTGCATGTTTCATGTCGAGTTGCATGCATGTCAATTTTCATGCATGCATTTCAGCTTGCATTGCATTCATGTCTAGTTGCATGTCGAGCTGCATGCATGTCAAGTTGCATGCATGCATGTCAAGTTGCATTTCATGTATGTATAGTTGCATGTCAAGTTGCATGTCTAGTTTCATGTTGTTTTGGCATGTCATGAAACATCAAGTCTCGAGGATGAGTTTCCATGAAATGCAAAGTTTAGTTACAATTCCATTTGAGTTGGGAAGTCAAGTCCAAAAGATGAGTTGTAATGGCATGCATTCTCTCCCTAATTCGAGTTAACTTTTCACTCTTTCATACGCCTAGTATATACAGAATTTGACCCTCATTCTTCACACATTTTTTATGCAGTGTAAGAGAAAAAGGGAAAAGTAAATGAAGGAGTCTAAAGACAGCGAAAGACTTTTTCTAGCAGTTCTGGTTTATAACAGCAGAAAAGGACAATAAATTTTTTCAGTGTTTGTAGGTCATACAATCAGGTCTAAGTCTAACTTGGCAAGCTCATTCAAGATCATAATTCCCGGTGGTTCTTTGTACATGATCTTACATTCTATTTGCAATAAAGGAAGATTGTTTGATGGGTTTTTTCTCCCTGTATAGGGTTTCCCCAGGGTATATGTGTTGTTAATGTGCATGCTTGTGGATCCATGTGGTTATTCCTATTCATTTTTTTATTCTGCACTATTGAAATGTATTAAGATGGAATTGAAGTGTTGTAGAAATTAAAGAAATAATATGCAGGTTAAATCAAGCTCAATAAATTAACAATATAGTCTTCCACTTGTTTCTGCATGGATTACCCAAATTAACCCATAGGATTACCTTGCTTTGAACATACGACATTACGCTAATTAACTCTCTCGTAATAAATGGTTTTACTAGTATGACAACCTATGGTTAACCCTATCGTAATCAATGGTATTACTCAATGTGCAACATGAGGATTCAAATTCTATCAAGTTGTAACACAACTCGGATTCTATCAATGGTTAAATTACCATCTATGTTCTATCAAGTTGTAATTCTACTTAGTATAATGGTTCTACTTAATTACTAGTATCATGTTAGTATTACAGTAAGCTCATAATGATTACGACCATAGTGTTACTCTTTCACACCTATATTATGCTCTATTACTATTGGTATATCATTTAGGCATTATAGGGGCATGTTTGAAGTAAAATGACACATGCCAACAAATGGCGGTAATGGGACATGATGTTCATTGGAAGACCCCGAAACTAATTCCATTAGAAATAGACTCAATCCTAAGGTCTACTAAGGAGAAAAAAACAACAAACACTAATTAATCTAGGAGTCAAGCATGCAAACAAACCTTCTCACAAAGAAGTGCTAGTTGGTGATGGAATCCAACATTGTCAGATCGATGCACGAAGGGGATGAGTTTCTGCGAGTGGGAAAGTTACGCTACTAACCTACTTAACGAACTTACGCCCTGGTGCAAGCTACCTCACCAAGAAGTGGGAAACCCTTCGAGGAGTTTGAGTGATTCTAGCCAACGTCGATCCCAAGTACAACACCACCTTCCCTGTGTTGTCACCTTGGGTAGGAATTCTAAAATATTATGGCATGTATGGTACCACCTACTATAACAAAGCAGAGGGGGGACAGTCGACAGTTCAGTTTACATGCAAGGGCGGGGTAACTAAGCCTGAAACCACTTTGATAGATTCCTCACAAAGAGGGGTTGCTCCCAAGTGATCCTCATAATACATGAAACCACTACACCAAGACCAACAAAGCAGGGTTGATTACTCTGTCGGGCCCAATGCGACCTTGTTCTTGACCCTTTTTTTAGAAGGGCTTCCCAAAGTTAGTGACATAGAAACTAGATTTCACTCCCTAACTCAAAGCTCTATGTTTGTTTAGCAACTTTGGAAAGTTATTTTGACAATCCTATTCCAAATCTCTACACCTAAGCTAAGATGGGTTTGAAGAGCCCTAGAAATTAAAGTTGCTAGATAAATTTTAATTAGTGCTTGATTTTAGGATGTTTTTACTCAAAGAGTGGTCATGAAACTGATGGTGTTTTGACTCGACTCTTTAAACCATGCAAGAGGAAAATGAAATGCAAGAATTTCAACTTCAATGAAAACTAGCTATGGGAAGGAGCAAGAGGTTTCAAGAAAATAAATAATTTCTTGATTGATTACTATGTGTGCACTGCTAATGACAAAAAGTATCAGCTAATTATCTAGATAAATGGAAGCAAAATGACCCAAATTTTAAAAACACCATGAAAATGTCATAGTTCACTTAGTACACCTATACAACACTGAATCAAATTTCATCATTTCTAACATAGTAAACTTTTATGATTATAGAGACCACTATAATGCCTCTATGAAACAAATGTTACTTATGGTTGAAATATGTGATGAATGGGTGTTGCCTTGATGAGGGAGAAAAACTATTATAATAAAAAAATCCCACTAGAAAAGTGCTTTGAACATGTTGATAGCTAACCATTGATAATCCTATGCTGATGGCTCAAAATTAATGAAAACTAGTCATATTACATGTTTATTGGTATTCAACTAGATCTAGCTATGGTCATCATGACGTACAAATTCTCCACAATGTGGTAATGAGATGTGGTCGAGCATGGGAGAAACCATTAGGTTATAAATCAATATTGGAAATATTTTCCAAATGTGAGCTCACCCACTAATGATTACGATTGGTACCAAGGTACTGAGTGTGAACCCACATAGTGTGAATAAATGTGTTCCATTAAACATTGAAAAGAACAATGTAATAAAGAAACAATGATACAAATACTTGTTGCATAAGAGTAATGTGACATTTAAGGATTTCAAATTTTTATGTTCTTTGGAAATTGCACTATAAGTGTAAATTTGAAAGGACACACATAATTGTTGTATCTTCTTTTTAAAAGTTGTGGTCTAATGAGATAAGTGCCCAAGTCAAAACTAAAAGTTTCCTACTTTTACAAGATTCATCACTAAATGCATGGTTTGGTTTTCATTTGGGATGTAGGAGATCTCTCACACATGACTATTCAAGTTATGGTTTATGGTTTAGACTATCATGGTTGTTTACTCCCTAAAACCATATGTTAATTGATAATGCCGATGAGATATGGTTAGAATAGACTCACCCCCTCTAACTCCCTAATATTATGTAGAACTATCCTCTAAATCCTTGAATGCTAGAAGGATACTTCCCTTCTTTTTAAAGGCTTATTTGAAGTATGAAATTGTTTGTCTAAAAGAACCTCTCCTAGTCAATGTTCCTTAATAGAAAGAGGATTTGATAGTATCACCTCCCCTAGTATATAAGTTTCCTCCATCATTTGATCTCTCTTTTCACTCCTTCTTGAGAATTCTATGATTGGAATTTAGTAAGTATAGTAGTTTGGGCCGAGGCATAAAATCACTCTCAATTCCCCAAAACCCAATTTATATACTTATACAAAACATTTGAATGAAACAATATAGTAAGAATAAAACATAGAAACTTGTCGATGACGATGATAATAAAAATGAGCATTGGAAAAAGTTGTAAACTCGTATGATTTGAGTTTCAAACTTGTTTCAAAAGTCATCAATGATAAATTAAAATATAATTTTAAGAATCCTCTAATGGCCTCCCAAGTGGTGATTCAAACTTGTCTTCAATGTCTTCTCTGAAGTGTAAAGTGGGGACAAAAGTTTGTGGAGACCAATCACTAGTA
>JASDQU010243656.1:53989-78439 GCA_032191745.1 Picea mariana | reverse complement strand
TTATTGTGTGGACTTTTCTAACTTTTCTTCTTCTTACAGGTTAGCAGTTAAAACATAATTGAACATATTAAGAACAATTAAATCATAATCACAATGGAAAAGAGATACCAGATGTTTGTGTAAGATTTTGTGTAATTGATATGTATATAAATGTGAATATAGTATAATGAATTTTCCCAGCACCAACTATTTTGTATCAGCACCAACTCCTCGAAGAGCACCAACTCTCAAGCAAGACCCGGCTTGCTAATAGAATGTTGTCTATCCAAATAGATTTCATATAGTAGTTCAACCAACTCTATTAGCAGTGATCCATTATTGAATCAATTATGTTTCATGATTGGAGGTATACCATCAACACTCATCACTGCACTTCATATTCTCTTTGAAATTCACGCCTTCTTCACTTCGTCTTTCCTATGATATTTGTGCCTTCTTCACTTCATCTTCTCTCTGATATTCGCATGGACCTCAGGTCTGCATCCCCTTCATTTTTCTCTGCAGGCCTCTCTTCCTCAGCGAGCCTCTCTTTTCCACAAGCCTATTGTCTTCTGCAAGCACACCATCTATTGAGCCAATCATCATTGTATTTATAGTTGCTTATGCTCAAAACTTGTTTAAGTTATTGGGCCGACTTGTGCAACAAGTTATAACTAACTTGTTCATTTACAACAACTTTTGGGACCACCAGAGATTATCATTCCGGGTCTTCAACTTTACACCTGGCATCCCCTTCACTTTCATAAATCGATCACAGGTATGGATCTATTTCCTTCGTTTCTGTGAATACATAAATCGACACTTCCTTCAAACCATGTTTATATGATCATTAGCATAGAACCACAGGATTATCAATTTAAGAGACGCATTACATTTTTCCCTTTAAATCTCTTTACCATATGACCAACGACGGTGACCTCACGTGAGGCAAGATGAGCGCTTGAGGGATTATCAATTCAACGGTCACGATTCAATCTCCTGATGAGATGGACAATTGTCGGGACTTATCCCTTTGGTACTTCCAACCTTTCAAATCTCCTGAATACGATTTCGCCGAACAGATCGGATGGTTCACATTTATATCACGGAACTAGATCAATGGTCATATGTGATCCTTAAATCTATCCTTTCATTGCTTAATCCAACGGTCAGGACTTAATAAAGCAATGAGATGGATGGCCACCAATTACTTTGGGACTTCGGCTATTATGTTTATGCTATCCTTCCACTGTATTTTGATCAACGCTTGAGAGTATACTTGATATCATATCGACGGTCGGGAATCCTTCATCTCTCCAGACTTCAGAGATTTCAAATCTCAACCCCTTGTTTCCTTTGTACGTCAATCTTCCGAAGCTTTCATTCCACTTATGCGTGTCCCTTTCGGATCAACGGTCGAGATCTCCTTTGGGTCTCTGGACTTCGGAGATTTCAAATATCAACCCCTTCTTTCCTCCGAATTGATCACCTGTTGAGTAAGTCATAAGTGGTGGAGACCGCTTGCTATCAGTTAATACTTCCACTTACACTATCCTTCCACTGTAGTAGATCGACGATCGAGAATGCTCTTGAAGTGATATTTAGATCGGACGTCTTGTGTCCACTTCGGGACTTCAGCATTCGGGACTTCGGGACTTTGGGAAGGTGTTGATGGTAAAACTCCCAAAGAAAAACTCTCGTAGTGACGTAACTTGCTTACGTCACTTGATGGCGTGTCACAGGCTGAGTAGTTGCCGCGTGTCACTCAAATTCATGAATTTCACATACCTGAAATGCCAATTCAACTTGAAAATTGTGATTCTCTAACTGTGTCATGTGTCCTTGCTGACGTGGACTGCTGACATGGTCTGTCGACGTAGATCTCTCGATGTGACACATGTTCTTCTCCTCGATCTAACATTTTTCCTAACTCCCGAAATGTATCTCAGATTGACGGATGAGAGTGACTTCGGACCTTCATCCTTCAAGACTTCGATACTTTTGACATTTCTTGGTGGTGAAACTCCCGAAGCAATTCTCCCGGAGTGACGTAAATTTCTTACATCACTTGTTGACATGGCACATGTCCTTGTAGACATGGTCTGCCACATGTCCTTGTAGACGTGGTCTGCCACATGTCCTTGAAGACGTGGTCTGCCACATGTCCTTGTTGCGTGTCATCATCTGATTATGCCATGTGTACTTGTTGACGTGGTCTGCCACATGTCCTTGTAGACGTGGTCTTCCACATGTCCTTGTAGACATGGTCTTCCACATGTCCTTGTAGACGTGGTCTTCCACATGTCCTTGTAGACATGGTCTGCCACATGTCCTTATAGACGTGGTCTGCCACATGTCCTTGTAAACGTGGTCTGTTGCGTGTCCTTGATGACGTGGTCTGCTAACCAACATCCCTAATCCAGTGGTCATCATATGTCCTCCAAATCCGATGGTCCTTATTCATTTCGGATTTTTGGGCTTAGGGTATTTCGAATCTCAAACTGAATTCTTGAAGTGAGATTTCTCCGTAGCGTAACCTCCTCGCAACTTTAGACCCAAACTAAACGTTGTTCGTCAATAATGTTCTTATATCGATGGCTCAATTTATATACAATGTTTCTCTTATGGCTTATCCTATCCTTCCACTTAGAATGATCCAATAGCTGACGGAAATTCGCATAAATGAGATCTCAAATCTTACCTTGCTTATCCTATCCTTCCACTTGATAATGATCTGACGATTGACGGGAATTTGGGTTTGATCCGACGGCTAACGAGTATTCAGATAATCAAATTCTCAACCCTTTATCCCCGCTTATCCTATTCTTCCACTTTAAAGTGATCCAACGGTTATAAAAACACTCGAAGAAGATCAACGATTGACGATGATTACGGAACCACAACTTGCGAGTGATTTAACTTGACACCCAAACACCACAATTTGAAGTTGTGCATTGTTGGTGAGTTAACCACATTCATCAATATTTGAAGCTATAAGATCTGATGGTCCTGACTAATTGCGGGATTGGAAATATCATGATGTTTAATTCTCCTTTCGATTTCTGCAATCTATCCCTATTGTTGATCTAGCGATTGCGCATCCGACAGTCACAACTTAATCTTACTTAAACTGATCATTTTTTGGATCAACCACAGTCGTCGATATTTGAGTCTATGAGATTTTACGATCTAGGCCAATTGCGGGATTGGAACTAGCGAGTCATTTAATTCTCCTTCCGATCTCTGTAATTTATCCCTGTCATTGATCTAGCGATTGCACATCCGACGGCCACAAATCCATCCGAATTAATCTGATCATTTGTTAGGTCAGCTACGGTCGCGATATTTGGGTTTATGATATCTGAAGGTCTAGACCCATTGCAGGATTGAAACTAGCGAGTCATTTAATTCTCCTTCTGATCTCTGCAATCTATCATTGTCGTTGATTTGGCTCGCAGGTACAATGGTCACGATCCTTCAATGGTCCTCAAGCCCACAGTCACTCATATGACCGACGTTTGTAATATGAGATGGTCAACACGATCAATTTATTGATCATAGGGCTCCTGAGGCTTCTCACTCTGATCGGATGACTGCTGAGGCTTCTCACTCTGATCTTACGCTTTTCCTTACGAGCTTTGATCTCTGCATTTGCTAACCCTCCTGAGATTTTATCATAAGAACATTGTTGATCCTATCATGATCAACAATAATAATGAATTGCTTCATATTGTTTGCTTCTTCTGCTAACTGATATACTATGCAATGCTCTCTTCCTTCTGAGCTTTGATCTTTATTCGCTTTTTTACTGTGTTTTCCCTTCTGAGCTTTTATCTTCATATTGTTCGCTTCTTCTACTAACTGATATATTGATGACATCAATGACAATCTCATCTATGGTAAATGATAATTCATCATAACAACAAATCATCACGTCGACTGTTGACATCAATGACAATATGTCCAACAAAAGGAAGTTATCTTTGCAAGAAAGATCTTTGGAAATATCTATTTCTATGTTTGGATGATCCTCTTTGGATGATGAATTGATGATGGAAACAAGTGGGTGTGTGAGTCATATTTGAGTCTAAAAACCCTTCCATATCATTAAGGCATGTGAAAATTCTATCCATGTCAAATTTCAGTGCATATAGAAACAGTTTGAAAACATTTCAATGTTTGATCCATTCGCAGGTCATTGTTGCCCATGTCTATTCCTAGTACAATGTCTTTTCGTTGTTCCTTTTAAAATTCATTTGACAGACACATTCGTGCATCTAGTACTGCAAGGACATGTAATAACGTCAATAAGCAAGTACTAGTTGATATAAATTGCACAAGCTTCATCAATTATTTCTTGTCGTTGTTTTTTGCTCTCATCTAAGTATTTCTTTGCTCCATAAACTAAAGACTATTAGTATGAAATCATTATTTAAATACAAAATGCCCTCTAGAACCTTATTCTTTCCACCAAATGCATGGGCCTAGTTGGAATGATGTTGGTTTCGAACAACATAAGCGATGAAAATAAAGAGCATGACCATGAAGATGGGTATATTGTTGGGAGTTCCATGCATGACATTAATCCAAGAAAGTTCAAACGAAATGAAGTTGGGATCATATATATAGAGTGGGTGTGTGAGTCATCTTTGAGTTTGGAAATGCATGTTCCCACATATTATAGTACTACAAGGGCATGCAATAAAATTGATAAAAAGGAACTCGATAAATTGCACAAGCGCTTGATCATCAGTTATTTGTTGTCTTTGTTTTTTTCTCTCATCTAAGTACTTTTTTGGTACAATATTTTAGATATATTTTAGTACGTAATCATTATTTAAATACAAAATCTCATCTAACACCTTCTTCTTTCCACAAAACTCATGGGACAAAGTCCCATGTTTTCAAATTTTTTCAACAAAGATGCTATAGAAATGAAAGACATGTTGATCAAAACTTCGTTGATGCAATACTATGACAACAATGATGACATCTACGATCATGATGGTATAAAGATGAATGAGATTCTCTTGGTTTCAAGAATAATTTATCATTTACTAAACAAGTCCAACCAACTGAAGGTGGAAGCTCATATGGCCCCTCCCTTCCCCCTCACATCACTCTCAATTGCCCAATACCCAATCTATAAAATAGAAAATAATCGAAAGTAACATAGTAAGATGTTGGAATACTGAGGGTGGGGTGAATCAGTATTACCTTTTTATACAATTAGTAATTACTTTGTTATTTTATTAATCATTGCAATAGATTATTAATGGACTTGTATTTAAAATCAATTATATAAATATAATTAACAAGAATTACAAAGCTTTATAAAGAGTAGTCTAATATTGTGAAGGACACCAATCCTCTTTAGAGAACCAACTCTTGGAGACACAAATCCCCTTCTTCAGAGAACCAACCCTAGGAAGCACCAACTCCCTTGTTTTAGGGAATCAACCCTAGGAATCACCAACTCCCTTGTGTTTAGGGCACCAACCCTAGGAAGCACCAACTCCCTTGTTTCCACACTTTACTTAGTAAAGAATATGAATCCTTCCTTGCTCCTCCCTTCCACCCTCACTGCATAAGTATCATCGGTTTTTCTTCTTGGACTCTTTCTTCTCAGCATTCTTTCTTGTTTATATAGTATTCCAACTGATGTGAATTTGAACCATTGTGTCTTTTGACAATGAACCATTGTACCCTTTCATTTAAATGATAATATTAAACTTTAAATAATATCATTTTTCCTTTTTATTCTTTATTCATAATGCTCATGTTTTAATTCTTCTTTAATCATGATTGTGTATCAGTTCATTAGTCTATAGATCTCAGATGTTGTGAATTCGAGTCTTAATCAATAGATGCTCCCTTCAAACCAAAACTCATGTGAACGCGAGCTTGAAACCATGAGCTTATCCATTCCAAGCATTGTTATGTTACCACTTTCTTCTTCTTCGCCTATTCTTCTACATGGGATCGTATTCAAATGTATGAGGGCTTATTTACTTCTATCCCCTTTAGCTTCTTTACATTATCACATGACCATTGTTGGAACTAAGTTCTCTGGTACTTCGTCCTTTGGGACTTCCATCCTTTTCATTTATTCAATCCCCCCGGAGTACATTTCGTCAAAGGGTGTATCAAAACTCCCTACTTGATAACCTTCACATGTCCAGGAGCTAGGACCATATACTTAGGCACAACGGAGCTCCCGCTCTCTGGGTATTCATCTATTCATGACTTTGGGACTTTAGGCTACTCAAACTCTGAAGTATTTCAATCCCTTTGGAGTGTTTACCTACATAATAAGTCATAATGTTGTGGTGACCGCTTGCTTTCAATTATTAGTACACCTTACGATATCCTTCCATTGTACTTGATTGAATGATCGAAAGATATTCTGGTGGATCTTAGATCAATGGAAAACATCAATTCGTGACTTCAGCCTTTGGTGCTTCATGTAAACTTACTTGTTTTAGACTTCTTTTCGCCAGAGTGGTCAGCATCGAAGTTGACCACCTTCTTTATTTTAGTGTGATCTGACGGTTCAACATTTCCATTACATATCGACAGTAAATGCTTAACTCTAGATAAAATCTTGATCTAACGACTGGGAAACCATCCAAACCTCCTTCCTAATCGACGGTAGGCGTTATTTTGTGACTTCGGGATTTCATGGATTCTTACTTGTTTCCAGTTATCGCTGAAGTGGTGAAGCTCTGGAGTAACGAAGATTTCTACCTTCTGCTCGAGCCAAAGACTGAGAAATGACCTGAATTTTCTCCACGAGATTTGATGATCAACGTTTACTTCACGATTTTATAGGTTTCAATACTTTGTGTCTTATGGGGTCTATTTATCCTGTACTTCCACTTGATTCTATCTGACGATCATGATAGATACTGAACTAATCTAATGATCATTGTAACTCAATCCTTTACAAGGGATTCTTCTATGTAGGGTCGGTATCCTACGTGACCTGCTACGTTATTTCTCCTGAGATTTGATCTCGTCGCTTGCACTCTGTTGACATCAATGACAATATCATACCACTGTATACAACATTCTCACCCTTTGGCATTGATAGCAACCTTTTCTTTGAAATATTTATGTTGTTTATCAATTTTCTCCCCCTTCGACAGCAATGAAAGAAGGGATATTTCTTTTCTCCCCCTGTGGTGAAGCTCCCCCTATCCATGCGCCCATTTTCTTCTAATGCAAATTTTATGGCTTTAATGAGGTATGTGAATTACTCCCAATTTTTGTCGAATATTTCCAAAGGTACTCATGGGAAAAGGTTTTGTGAATATGTCTGCAATTTGTTCTTTGGTGTCCACATACACTATTTTAGCCACTCTTTGAGTAACTTGATCTTTTAAGAAGTGGTATTTAATTGGGATGTGTTTGGTTTTAGAATGCATTACTGGATTTTTAAAGATACTTATGGCACTAGTGTTATCACAATTAATAGTAATGGGATCATCATATCTTATTTGTAAATCTTCTAAAGTTTGCTTCATCCAAAGAACTTGTGTGCAACAGGATGCAGCAACAATGTATTATGCCTTTGTTGTGGATAGTGATGTGGATGTTTGTTTCTTACTTAACCATGCTACTAGACATTTTCCTAGAAAAAATGCTCCTCCACTGTGTTAGCACTTTGTAAAATTGTTCGGTTGGTAAAACAAATGACAGAGGTAACCTACAAACCAACTTTAGAGTTGGGTACTAGCCTGCTCATCTTAGAGAGGGGTATCTCGTGTTACTTGGTGTTTATCTGACAATTAATGTCTAGGTTTTGTTGTTTTGGGGGTTTTTAAATAAATTTGTTGGCAAGGAAGGGGAGGGACACTTAGGGATATGGAGTCAAACTTCTGAAAATGAATGGAAACACTGACTGGCCAATAGAACTCTCCAGAGGATAAAGGCTACATGAGGCGATGAATCTTATTTATAAATTGTAACTTGCAGAGTGTAAGAAGAAAGGAGAAAACAAGTGACTGCATCAGAGCATTAATGAAATGAATTCTGAATTAGTTAGGAAGAACTTAACACTGTTTAAATTGCTTAAACCAAGAGCATCACAAGATGAATTATGGGCCTTTAAACTATCCAATTTAAACAGAAGACGGTGTAAATGGAATCAAAAATACAGGAAATACATACAAAGGGAGGAGACAAAACTCAAATCACCACCATTAGAATATTTTCATGCAAACTTCAAATACTTCTGCATATGTATTCAATTCAGCTTCATAAAATTACAATTGTGTTATGAACAACTAAAATTGTGCCCTTGCACTTTTGCCACATTAATACATTTGGAACCTCTAATACTTATACAATTAGAGTTCCTTCGGTGTGAAACCAATTACAATAACTGAAATGAAACATTTCAGCTTCTAAAATTGAATTCAATAATTACAAATGATAGTTTCAATATGGGAACTGATTATAATGATTAACAAGGAAAATGTTTTATGATCCAACTGTCGATTCCTCTGACGCTTCAGCTCCTTCCTTTGCCACTTGTTCTGTTCTGGTGTTTTGTCTTATCTGTCATCTTCAGTGACACCTGGACATCATTTACTAGACCCTAGAAAACTACACTTTGTTTTACCCAGTCGTACTATCTCTTTCCATTGCCAGTTAGAAGGGATATCATAATCCATCATTTCTTTGATTAGGATCTCCAGGTCAATGTAGGAGGAATATGTCATGAATGGTAGTCCAATATTCATTGTTTTGAATTGTTTCAAAATCTTGAAATCTGTAAGCAAATGTTCAACCAGGGTTTCTCCTTTCAGGTTTTCCTCCACGTTTTCAAATTTGGAGTGATCCATTCTGCACTGAGTGAGGCGAGAGTTGTATTCTTCCTAATCATATAATTTTCTTTTGCCATCCCAAAATGGTGGGAGGAATTTCATGAACAATTCTTCAAACAGATCCTTGAATTCTTGCACACTTTTCTCCATCTGTGTGGCCTTAGTTTGGACTGATTTTAGCAAGTTATGTTTGGCAATAACCCTCCTGGCCCAGATGATCAATGTAGTTCTATATTTGACCCCTTGATTTCTCCTACCTTAAGGCTAACTTGTGACATAGCCTGGACGAGTCCCTCAGTGCTTGGCCTAGCTTCTGCAGCAGGAGGTATAGCTACAACTTTGTTGAACAATTATGTTTTTCTTTGTGACCAATTCACCTTTTCTTGTTCTAGCTACAACACCTTAGCTTTGTAATCCAATGCCTCTTGTCAAAATGCTTCTTTATCTTGTTCTAGAGCAACCGGATCCTTTGTTTGTGGATGCTCTATGGCAAACATTTTCAATTTCTTCTTCAAGCTTTGAATTAGCTTGTCTTTTTCATCCAATGAGGATTTCACCTCTTGAGGGCCTTCAAATTCCAGTCTCTTGACCTAAGTCTGCCAAGCTCTGTTGGATGCCTTTTCTTGCCTCAACTGCCCCTCATTTTTTATTACATAAGATGATAACTTTGAATTCTTCAAGCTTAGACCCAAGTAATCAGAATAAAACATATCACTGGTATTCCTATGGAATTTGACTTTGTCTGTAGCACTGATGTTGTCATACTTTATCTTGATCTCAGATACTTTGTCTTCGTCTACAATTGCTATATTAAAGTTCCTCGTCTCTATATCTCTTACTGTGAATAGAGAAGACTTGTGCTGAGAAATATTTTCCACTTCAGGGACTAACTCATTCATCTCACCAATAGCCATATTTCCACTCTCAACATATTGTTTTTCCAAATCTTCTTTAGATTGATAAGTTGCTCCAGATGTCTTCTCAAAGATGTGTTTTTTGCTTCTAAAATTCTTGAGCTACCTTCACTTCGGAGTTTGCTTCCCTTCTCAAATTCTACAGTGTTGGTACCACTCTCCTCCATATCCATATTCACTTGTTCTTTAGGTTCCTCTTCCCATAGATCCACTATATATGGGGACTATGTAATCCTCATCTTCTTAGGGGAAATCTGTTGATCATTGGTGCCCATGGCCTCTGAACTACTTCTCTTGTTGTAAACACTTACTTTGGGGACTTTGAATATCAACTTCTGAGGAGCTTGTTGTGCTTGAATCTATTGTAGGGTTTCCTCCACTTGTTTTGTTTGAGTTGGTTGCAATATTTCTTCCATATCAACACAGACTTCTAGATTTTCCAACTTATCAAAACCCCCAACATGTTCATGTTCATAAGGGGCATGTTTTTTCATCAGTCTTCTCTTGGATATCATCTGATGTGGATCATATATTCTTCCCTGTAGTTGTGCAAAACCAAACTCTTTGAGCTTTGCTTGGATCTGAGATAAGCATGATCTAGTCTTGACAATGAAGGGTCCAATGATAAAAGGGAATTTGAGGTTGGAGGCTTTGTGTAATTTCAGGAAATGCTCTATCTCCAATATGATTCTTTGCCTAATGAATTCAAGGGAAAAGAATCTAGGGGTCAGAAAAATAGGCAGAAGATAGGGGGATTCATGACAACCATAAACCCATATCATTGTTGAATGCATGAACAGTACCCAGTCCCCCACTCTGTTTTCTGGATTTGGCTATAAATAGCTCCTCATGTCATCCAGGACTCTTGGTAGGTTGGTGTTGAAAATCAAACTGTAAACCCTAGACATGACTTTGTTGATGAAGATGAGCAATGTGATCCTCTTACATTCAGTTGATATGAATGTTGCTCCAGGAAATTCTCTCTTATTTGTTTCCAAGAAAATCTTCAACAAGTATATGTAATATCTTAAATGTCTTAGAGAGAGAAAATTCATTAGATGTTTATGGATATTATCAGCTATGAATTCATCAAAACTGACATGGAATTACGGACTAGACTCTAACTGAAAAAATGCCAACAGGAAACCCATCATGACCTAGACCACATGTTTGTCATTATCTAGACCTAAAATTTGACTCAGAAGGGAACATACCCATTGGACCTCAATAACCATTATACTCCCATTCGTTGGCAAAGACAGACTTTCTAAAAGATGCTCTGGTTTGGCAATTGTTTGTAAAAATAGATCTTTGACTTCTGATGGACACTCCCTGTAGACCCTAATTATATTTTCTTCCTCGAAAGGTTTAGACATTGCGGAGAAATACTCTGGTATGCTGAAAGAACCTTGAATTTATAAACTCTCTACCCTACACAAGACCTCAGACCCATGTTTATTGACGAAGACTTTCTCTTCCTGTGAATACTGCTCTGTGCACCAACCTATGAATTCAGGAAAAGGGAAAGCGACCTCAACAGCATAAGGGACTATAGTGGCTTGGACTGATTCAAGGAATGGTATCTTATTTCCTACATTATCGGATAGATTACTTGTGGACATAGAGATGGGTGAAATGGTGATTTCGTTGTCGAACACGTCTGAATCTCTATCAATTAGGGCTTCTTCATTAGACACAAGTTCCTGCTCTGTTATTGACGTTATGATAGGGTCCATGGAGGCGATGAAAAATACCTGGAAATGAGCGGAAATAGAATGAGATTGGCATACTATTGAGCTTCAGTTGAATGGGGGTGGTCATGCCAACTTTCAAGTGTTCCATTATTTTGAAAAATAATAACATAAACGACAAGTGCTCTTTATATAATTTTCTGATTTCGGGGGTGTGAGGAAGTGGTTTGTGGCAACTCGCTTCTCGCCCCGAAATGCACCCAGTGGTGCCACGTGGTCCCAACTGAAAACCATGGTTTAGTTTTTGTCCTGATTTTGGGAATTATCTTCCACGCAACTCCTCTCCCCGAAATGATCCCCGACCGTCGATCTAGAGCTCTCGCAATCTACGACGTATCGAGTCCCATCAACTCTGCACTTCTGCTAGATTTAGCCTCCTCCTACTAGATTTAGTCCCTCACTTTGTTTATCATACTTCCAACCAATTTAGCACCTCGCTAAGTCTTGAAATCTCGATTTCACACAAAAAAAATAATGGTGATAACACATTGGTTCGTTTCCTATCATTTATACTACTGGCCCAATCTACATTAGTGTATGCAGTTAGATTGATTCAAGTCTTTATCTTTTGGATACCATAATCCAAGTTCTAAGGTGCCTTTAAGACTGAATATTCTCTTTACTGCTTTTAAGTGAGTTTCTTTAGGTGCGGATTGAAATATCCCCATGAGTCCTACATCCTGCATGATGTCAGGTCTTGTTGTTGTTGAATAGAGAAGACTTCCAACCATTGATCTGTACATCGTTTGGTCCACTTTTGGTGAGTCATCTTCTAGGATTAGTTTACATCCAGTGACCATGGGAGTACTCATAAGTTTATTGTCTTCCATTTGGAATTTCTTTAGAATTTCCTTGATATTTTTGTCTTGGGAAACGAATATTGTTTGAGTTACTTGTAAACCTAAGAAGAAGGACAGTTCTCCCAGCATAGACATTTCAAATTCTTCTTGTATTTTGGTTGCAAGCTTTTTTAATAGTATAGTAAGATTACTTCCAAATATGATTTCATCTACATATTCCACCACACTAATCATGTTTTGATCCTCAATTTTGATGTATAAGTTGTTGTCAGTAGTCCCTCTCTTATATCCTTATTTTTGCAGGTATTGATCAAGCCTCGATAACCATGCTCTGGGGACTTGTTTAAGATCATACACGGCTTTTTTTAGCTTGCACACAAAGTCTTGATTTTTTGTTAACATGAATTTTTTTGGTTTCTCAACATAGAATTCTTCTTCAAGTGTTCCATTAAGGAATGTTGACTTGACATCCATCTAATAGATTTTGAAATTTTTTAAGCATGCAAATGCCATGAACATGCTGATGGCCTCAAGTCTTGCTACTGAAGAAAAAGTCTCTTCAAAATAAATACCTTCCACTTGGGAATATCCCTTGCATACTAATCTAGATTTTATTTTTATGATCTGCCCATTTTCTTTGAGTTTCTTCTTGAATATCCACTTAGTTCTTACCACATTCTTGTCCTTGGGTCTTGGAACTAGTTCCAAAGACTGGTTCTTCTCTATTTGGTCTAGTTATTCATCCATTGCTTTTATCCAATATTTACTTTTGTCGGATTCTTTAAATGACTTAGGTTCTATCAAGGATAACATTGCTTGTTCTGATTCAAATGTGAGTTTCCTTCTTGTTTCCACTCCTGTATTTTTATCTCCAATAATTTGAATTTCAGGATGATTCTCTTGAACCCTTTTTGATGGGGATTTTGGCAAGGGTGTTTCTTCGTCATCGTAATCATCAGTGTGGGGTTCATTTTCTTGAGGTTCTTCATCAACTTCTTCATTATGATATTCTCCATCACTTTTATCATCATATGTTGATATGTTCTGGGGTATGACTTGTCTTAACTTTAGATCATCTATCTTTGCATTGGCATTTTCCACCATTTTATGTAGTCTTAGGTTATAACATATATAAGCCTTTTTGTTATGTGAATATCCTATAAATATGCCTTCATCTGATCTTGGGTTAAATTTCCCTAGATTATCCTCATCATTTTTGATGTAACACTTACTTCCAAAGACTTTGAAGTGTTTCACTGATGTTGGCCTACCACACCATAGTTCATAAGGTGTTTTGTCATGGTTAGGTCTCAAGTGTGCTCGATTGAGTATTTGAAATGATGTATATATTTCATCTCTCCAAAACTTATCTGGAAGTTTATCTTCATTCAGCATGGTTCTTGCAGCTTCTTAGATAGCTTTATTCTTCCTTTCAACCACTCCATTCTGTTGAGGAGTCCTAGGAGCTAAAAATTGTCTTTTGATTCCATGATCTTCACAAATCTTAATGAACTCTTTAGAGGTAAATTATCCTCCATTGTCTGATCTCAGACATTTAATTTTGAGATCTGTTTCATTTTCTACAAAGGCTTTCTATGCCTTAAATTTTTCAAAGGATTATGGTTTTTCTTTTAGAAAGTATATCCAGGTCATTCTTGTGTAATCATCAATGATCAACATAAAATAATGTTCACCATAAACACTTTTAGTTATGGCAGGTCCACATAGATCTGTGTGAATAAGTTCTAATGGTTTTGTTGTGGAAAGCTCGTTTTTTTTTAAACTAACTCTTGTTTGCTTCCCTATTTGACAATGTTTACAAATAGAATTTGAAGGCTTAATAACTTTTCATAGATCCCTTACTGCCTCCTTCTTGTTGGATTTGATTAAGTTGGCAAAGTTTAAATGTCCCAACCTTCTATCCCATAGCCAAATTTCATCTTCTTGACTTAAACAACATTATTCTCCTTCATCTACATCAAGGATGTACACATTGCTAGATGTTCTTGGTGCAATTGCTACTAGCTTTCCAATATCCTTTTTTCCGATCTCACATTTTTTAGAATCAAAGGTAAGTATGTGACCCTAGTCGCATGTATGAGTTACACTTAGGAGATTAGGCTTGATATTTTCTACCAGAAGTACATCTTATGCTTTGGTCTTGTTATTCCCTAAACTAAGAGTGCCTTTTTCAAGTATTTTCGCTGACATGTTATCTTCAAAGGTTACTTTTCCTTTTCCTTTTCTTTTAACTTGAGACATTTGCTTTGATATCCAGTCATGTGTTTCGAACATCCATTGTCTATATAACACTGACATACTTGGTTTCTCGCATATAGGGATATGTTGCACTTGGTTTTCTTTATTTGTTTTTGCTTCCATACTTTTTAATTGTTGGGAATATTTATCCTTTTGTCATATTTTGACAATCTACATTCACTAGCTTCATGACCATAGTTGTTGCATTTGTAACATTCAACATTGTAGTCTTGTAAGGGAGAGAAGGAGTTATAATTTCTTCTTTCTGCATTATCCTTATTATTTTCATATCTTTGAACATTTCTTGGATTGTACTTTATATAAGCTTTAAAATGTGTTGATTTATGTCCAAATTTTTTGCAGGAATAACAATAACCAAGGAAGATATAATGATTTATGTTAGAGGGATTCCTTTTGATGATTCTATTCTTCTCGTCAACTATTTCTTTATTAGAAAGGGCATATTTCTATTTATTTGGGATAGTTTTCAATCGTATTGTTCTTGTCTTATTTTATTTTCTTCTTATGGAGTTCTTAAGAACATTTGCATAGTTGATTATTCCATTGTCTTGTTCTATAGAGGAATTATATCCTAGTCCTATCTTATCATTTGATGATCTCTGACTGCCAAGAATGTTGTTCAGGATTTTTGAGTTGTTTTCAAACTTAGTCCGAATATCTTCTTTTTCTAGTTTGATTTTTAGTTGAACTATTTCATCCTCCAATATCTTACATATTTGTTGTTTTTCATTGATTTCTTTATTCAAGATTTTTTCTTTTCTTTTGGTTTCTTGGAGTTGAGTTTTTAACTTAATAATCAATTGTTTTGACTCACTAATGGTTTTGGAAACCTCATTTTCTCTTGATTTAGTAGCTTCTTCAATATCTAGAAGTTGTTCCCTTAGCAACTTGTTTTTCTTTTTAGGTTTTCTTAGTTCTTCAATTGCACGGATGGATTCTTCCTTGAGGTTCACTTCTTCTTCATTTTTCGAATTATTATCATCTTGAGTTTTCATTACTATAAATAGAATATTTGGCTCCTCTTCTTCACTTTCTTCAGATGAGTTACTGTCTTCTTGGGTAAAGAAAGTTTTCTTCTTCATGTAGAACTTCCTTTTATCTTTGGTTTTGTTTTTCTTTAGATATTTGAAGGTTCTTTCATCATCACTTTCCTCCTACTTAGGATAGGGAAATTTATTGGAAAAGTGTTCAATTTTTCCACAGTTGAAATATATTAGAGGAATCTTTCTTTTGTATTTCCCATACCCTTTCTTGAGTTTCTTCATGAAGTTGGAAATTTCTTTATCAAATATATCTAATAACTCTTCATTGGTCTTTTGCTCCTACTTCATCTTTGTTTTAAATTCCTTAAAGTTGATTTCTCCTTTTGATGGTTTTTCGTTCCCTGTTCTTATCTCATAAGTTGTAAGAATTCCATGGAGATGATCTAATGTGAGTTTGTCAAGTTCTGCTCTATCTTCAATTGTGGAAATATTGGCATCATATCTCATAGGTAATGAACTTAAGATATTTTGTACAATAGGTTTATCTATAATTTCTTCTACTACTACTCTGATTGAGTTAACTAACTCATATACCATATGAAGGTATTCAACAATGTTCTCTTCTTCTTTCATATTCAAATTTTCAAATTGAGCTCTGTAGGTTTGTAGTTTGGCTTCCTTGACTTTTCTATCTCCTTCATATACAACCTCCATTTTTTTCTAGATCTCCTTAGCTAACTTACAATGCATTACCTTCAAAAATAAAGGATTTTGTAATCCTCCTAGAATGGCATTGAATTCTCTTGAGTTGTCATTGCAAGTATTCTTTCCTGCAGTATATGTGGGTGGAGTAGCTGGTGCAGTGTAACCATATACAACAGATTGTCAAACATCAAAACCAAGAGCCAACAGGTAGTTTTTCATTCTTATTTTCCAAAGAGCATAACCACCTTCGTTAAACAATGGTGATTTTTTGGAATACATTCCCTCTTGATGATCCATTTCTTTCAAGATCTACCTTCTAGTTATTAGACTATGTTGAAGGTACTCACTCTGATACCAATTTTTGGAATACTAAGAGGGGGGGGTGAATCATTATTAACTTTTTAAACAATTATTAATTACTTTGTTATTTTATTAATCATCACAATAGATTATCAATGGACTTGTATTTAAAATTAATTATATAAATATAATTAACAAGAATTACAAGGATTTATAAAGAGTAGTCTGAGATTGTGAAGGACAACAATTCTCTTTAGAGCACCAACTCTTGGAGACACAAATCCCCTTCTTTTGGGAACCAACCATAGGAAACACCAACTCCCTTGTTTTAGGGTACCAACCCTAGGAAGCACCAACTCCCTTATCTTAAGGGCACCAACCCTAGGAAGCACCAACTCCCTTGTTTTCACACTTTACTTAGTAAAGGATATGAATCCTTCTTTGATCCTCCCTTCCACCCTCATTGCATAAGTGTCATCAGTTTTTCTTCTTAGACTCTGCTTCTACTTTTGATCTTTTGATCTGGAATGCAAAGACACTCTATTCTCACCATTCGTTCTTGTTTATATAGTCTTCCAACTGGTGTGAATTTAAACCATTGTGTCTTTTGACAATGAACCATTGTACCATTTCATTTAAATGATAATATTAAACTTTAAATAATATTATTTTTCCTTTTTATTCTTTATTCATAATTATCGTGTTTTAATTCTTCTTTAATCATCATTGTGTATCGGTTCATTAGTCTATAGATCTTAGATTGTTGTGAATTCGAGTCTTAATCAATAGGCACTCCCTTCAAACTAAAATTTGTGTGAACGCAAGCTCGAAACCACAATTGTATCCATTCCAAGCATTGTTCTATTAGCGCTTTCTTCTTTTTCCCATATTATTCTACATGGGATTGTATTCAAACGTCCGAGGGATTATTTAATTCTATCCCCTTTAGATTCTTTATGTTATCATGTGAACAATGTTAGAACCAGGTTCTCTGGTACTTCATCCTTCGGGACTTTCTCCCTTTGCATTTATTCCATCCTCCCGTAGTACATTTCGTCGAAGTGTGTATCATCACTCCCTGCTTGATAACCTTCACATGTCCAGGAGCTACGACCGTAGACTTAGGCACAACAAATCTCCCTCTCTTCGGGTATTCGACTATTCATGACTCCAAGACTCTAGGACTCCAAGCTACTCGAACTCTGAAGTATTTTAATCCCTCCAAAGTTTTTACCTACCGAATAAGTCATAAAGTTGTGGTGATCGATTGTTATCAATTGTTAGTACACCTTACACTATCCTTCCACTGTACTAGATCGAAATATATTATGGTGTTTCTTAAATCAATGACTAACATCAATTCGTGACTTAGGCCTTCGGTGCTTCGTGTAAACTTACATGTTTCATACTTCTTTTCACCGGGGTGGTCAGCGTCAGAGTTGACCACCTTCTTTCCTTTAGTGTGATCTAACGGTTCAACATTTCCATCCCAGATCGACGGTCAATGCTTATCTCTAGATCAAATATTGATCTAATAATTGGGAAACCATCTGAACCTCCTTCCTAATCGACGGTTGGATTCATTTCATGACTTCAGGATTTCATGGATTCTTACTTGTTTCCAGTAATCACCAAAGTGGCGAAGCTCCGGAGTACTGAAGCTTTCTATCTCTTGCTTGATCCAATGACTGGGAACTGACCCGTATTTTCTCCATGATATTTAACGGTCGGTGTTTACTTCACTATTTTAGAGGTTTCAAGACTTTATGTCTTATGGGTTCTACTTATCATGTCCTTCCACATGATTATATCTGATGATCAGGATAGATCTCGAACTAATCTAACGGTTTTTGTAACTCGATCCTTTACAAGGGATTTTTTTGTGTAGGGTCGGGCTTCTACGCAACTTGATACGATATTTCTCTTGATCTTTGATGTCATCACCTGCACTCTATTGACATCAATCAAAATATCATACCATTGTATCCAACATAAGATTCATGCATAGAAACTACCAAAACAAAAATTAATGAAGGTAAATGAAATTATGTGTTTGTAAATGATATTTTTAGTTTACCATGTACTCTAGTATGGTGACTATTTTCAGGTTTCACATAACAATTAAACAACATGTAAGAATACAAGATATTAAAAAATTACATAAAACTTAAAAACATGTAATTAACCCATGACATAAGTAAAATTATTTTAAGAGAACAATTCATGCAAATTAAAATATATAGTTACATATCTGATCCAACTCAACATATGTTTCATCCTTCTTCTAAATATTATTCTTCATCGAACTCGACATCTATATCATCATCTAGTTCAGAAACGATGTTGAAAGGATTGACAATATCATCATCATCATAATCAATGTCATTTTCAAGCATATTTTCATCAATGTCATCATCAAGAATTGCATTAATGTCTCCTACACCTGGTTCATCTGCTCTGTCTTCTTCATCTATCAACCCATGATCTTCCGGCTCTATTTGATTTGGCACATCATCTTATTCATGTACATGAGTATACTTAACTGACCTTCCTCTTGGATCATATCTAACAACAAATGACCAATCCCTTTCACCCGAAACCTTTGAGTAAAAGACCTGCTCACATTGGCTTGGAAAAACATAGAGATCATTTCCTCTTTCAAACACCATTGTTTTAATCATTAGAAATTTGTTGGATTCTCGGATAACAGTGTTTTCCTCATCCCGTTCATGCATTCATAACCTATACCATTTAACGTCGAATAAAACTAATTTGAAGGAATTAAAGTCACACTCAAGTATATCATTCAAATACTCATAGTATCTATTTTCATATTCTCGAGGATGTCTGACACTCCTAGAGGAAACATTAGTGCCCTAGAATAATGCATTTATCCCTCTACTAGAATTTTTCTTGGTTTCACCCAACTGTTTGATGTGAAATTTAAGGCCATTGCACCACATAGCCTTGTGGTGTTTCAACTGCAATATGCCAGACATGTAAAAGATGAATTGTCAAATAATAAACATATTTATATAACTTGGAAAGTATCTGAAAAAGACACACCTACAGTCACATTAATATAATATAACATAACTGAATAAAATGGGTGAATTTGCTTGCATGTCCATCTTTCAAACCATATGCTAAATCAATTTCCCTCTGCGTAACATTAGCATCACTATTATGACGAGCTTCTCTAACCAATCTAGACAGTTGTTTCCATGATAACCTACCACCATGATTTTTACATCTTTCAATTCATACATTCATCCATTCAAGATTGTTTGCAATGTATAAATGCAGTGCATCCCAATCTTGAGCAACTGAATCAAAAAATCACAATTCACCAATATTAAATATTAGTTATAACCATGGTAAATATTAATAATTGATGAAACAATAGATATTAATATATTAATCAGTATGATCATATACACAAAAAACAAAAAATTATATGTATTAATATAAATCTCCACAATTATTAATATATTACCTCTCTGTTTTTTCATTCTACCTTTCCCCAACAGGTGCTCCTGAACTTCAAATTTTTTTATGGAGTTGACATCCCAAATTTGATCCACTACATGCATAGTTGGAACTGTTAATTTAGGAATATAGTGACTAATATACACCATGGATTGATATACCATACATCCCTCCACCATATAACCCTTAGGACGCGCTCTTTGTCTAACCAAAGCATTCAATGATTTCAAGTGCCTCTCCACCATCCACATTGACCGTGTGTGTACAGGTCCACACATTTCAATCTCCTCAACTTGGTGTATGAGGTAGTGTTCTTGTGCATTGAAAAATATTAGAGGTAGATACTTTTGCATTTCACACATTAGTTGTGGAATTTATCTCTTCCAATACTTTGTATCATCTTCATAGATTTCTTTCAATGATAACCATCTATAGATCATGACACAAGAAAATAACATGTTTCAACATTATAACATGATATAATATATTACATTACAATTAAAACACATGTCATTAAATACAATAACAAATTGAAAGAACATTTTGCATATAAATCACGACTACTTACCTTATGTATTTTCCAAGATCGTATATAACTTGTTTGATTTTGTTGTCAACGTTGTTTGGGAGAGATAGCGGTAGAGCATACTGTATCAAAAAAAATGAATCGTTATTTGTTTCGACCAAAGTAGAAAAAAAAATCTTAAAAGATGTATATGGTCAATATATAAATATATATACCAAAAATATTACCTTAATGAAGGTATGCTACTCATGTGTTTTTACCCCACCAAATTCACCTTTCTTCGTTAAGATATTATTTATGTTTGAAGCAAAACCTATGGGAAATTTAATTCTTTGAATGAACTATTTTACATCATTGCTTTGTTGCTCTGTTAATAACCATGGAAGATAATTATTTCGGTCTACATCGCTATTTGATCGGATCACATTTCGTATTGCATGATTGGCTTCCTGAATGTCTGTACAAATTTTGACAATTTTTTTCTTTATCCCTCCTACCATCTATGATTCACCATAATGTTTATGTCACATTCTTCCCGATATGCATTGTATCAAAAAATGAGCTATTTTTATCTTCTCATAGTATGGAAACCTCATGAATTGAGTGGGATAACATTTCATTCCTCGTGTCCCGGGATGGGGTGTTAGTGGAGTCCCCGTGGCGATGGACGGGACCGGACACGGTGCAAGGTAGCACAGAGCCATGTGGCCGACCCGTGCAGCAGGACAGTGTCGTCCCGGGAGAGTAATAGAGTTTAAATATGCCATGATGGTCGAGGTAAGGGGCATTAACGCCACCCTTTGCTCCTTCGTTATTTGTATTATGGCTTGGCTCATTGTATTTGGCATTGCACCTTGTTTGCGGTCTGAAGGGATCCTCCCTTCACGGCGCAAACATAACCAGGCTCATCCTGAGACTTTCTCCATCGTTTATCTGTAATTCTGGTTCATCCCTGTCCAGACCTGCTCACCTGCATCCATGAAAGAAAGAATTAGAGGAAAGCCGAAGAGGAGCTCACCCTGGAAGCCCCGTAGATCTTCTGTCTCGCCTTCAACCTCCCCGATGACCAGCTCCTCCTCCCACCCCCAAACTATATCCCCAGCTGCCACCCCTCCACCTGCGCAGTCTGTACATCTTCGCTCCGCGGCCACCCAGCTACCTTCGCCATCTTTGCTCCTACACTCCATGGCCACTATCCCGTGAGGGTCGCCTCTGATTCAACGCTGTCCTCAGGACCCCCGGATGCAATTCATTACGACCATGTCCTTCCCTGGATCCTCGAGTACCTGGAGAAGTGCACCACTGGCTTTTGGAGAGTCCAAACGACTGCGTCTCCACCCTGCGGCCCAACTCGACAGTGAGCACTTCAGAGAACGTTTGGGCATCCTGTATGATTTAGTTTTTGAGCTCCGGAGGGAGGTGGCGGACTTCAAGTTTCGTTTGCAGGCCACAATAGACAACGTCGCCACCTTTCTACATATCCTCTCAACCATGCAATCGGAGCTCTCCTCGGACCCCACTGGCACTACTCCGAGGGAGGCACTTGACACTGAGATGGATAGCATGTTGCGACAGGCAACAGCGAGGCAGAAGGAAGCGGAACGAAGCGGCCCAGTGGAGAACAAGGAGCGTGAGGAGAGTAAGGAGAAACGTGGGGACGACCAGCCGATCAACACAGAGGCAGAACCATGGACAGAGGACCTCCGAGCCACGTGGTTAGGATTCTCGCCAGGTGTTTAGCTCTCTTTTGTTGTGCATCCAATTTCTTTAGGCTCCTCACCTAGATGGCTTTTAGGATGAACTTTGTTTGTTTTCTGAATCAGCAACTGTCTAAGACTGTTGAATTAGGGGCTGGCTGGACTGGTTTCCCCTCTGTTGGGGCAGTCCAGTAACTACAGCCAGTTTCATTTTGTATTTTGGAAACTTTTTCAGCTCTAGCAGGCACTAAATATAATATATACTTCTTACTTACAAAAAAAAAACATTTCATTCCTCGTGGAAGCCCATTATTAACACCTTCATGATGGTGGCCTTAATCAAGAAGTATAAAAGAAATCAAAACAATTCAAATACGGTAAAATAAATTCAATAATTATTAAAATAAAAATTCAAAACATTACATATAGGATACATAAAGAAATTGTGTACCTTAACGATTCCTATTATATTCCAACCTCCATAGGTGAGGTGTCATTCTTCGTGGTTTTAATCTAGTCTCTTATTTCCCATTGAAAAGATGTTTTTCAGTAGTACGATACTTATGGTTCTTAGGGAGGAGGTTCCTATACTCATAAAACAACACCTTTCCTAAACTTTTTGAATGATGATACTTCATCTTAGGACCACAAATTGGACTTGAAAATTTACCCTTTGTTTGAAGACCTTCAGTAGATGGATTAATGTCAATTATACGATGGGATTATTTAAAAAACATGCATGATATCTTTAAAAAATTATACAGTATTAAAGTGCAACAAAATGTTACATACCAAAAAATGTGTTAGTCTTGTGGCATCATGAATTGTCCATACAAGTATTCCACAAAATTGAAATTTCTTCTCCCCGATTGGTTTACAGATGTCATATATAGTGATTTTGGCCCATAACTTTAGTATCCCGTCGATAAGAGGCTCAATATATACATTCATATCTTTAACTTGGTACTTACCTAATTGTTTGAAATTACACATAATTACTACCATGATATGTATATATAAGTAAATAAATAAACAAAAGATATTATGCAAAAAATGAAACAAATGAAAATGTTACATTCAAAAAATTAATGTAAACAAAAACCTGGAATAATCATTGTCAAAATTATATGCTCCCTCTTTATTGACATCCAAGGATGAATGTTATTGTTGATAACAAAAATAGGCCACATTGAGTAAATAGACCTAAGCTCTTTGAATGGATTAACACGATCAGCGGCCAATGAAAGCCTAACATTACGAGGTTCATCTTTGAAATATGCCCATTTTTCCTCAATTTCCCTAATTGGATAACCATCTGCAGGAATTCGAAGAACATTATCTCCACTTATGTTCCATGCATGGTAATCCATAAATTGTGCCATGCTTTCACACCTGAACAATCGTCGCAAAAGTGGAATTATGGGAATATGACGAAGAAACTTTCGAGGCACCTTTTTTGTTACTTGATCAGTTCGATATCTACTGATAAGACATTGTGGAATTATGTTTTTGACGCATGTTGTCCATAATATATAATATGATAATTAGGACATTCATCTATAGTTTGATACTCCATTCCAATGTCTTTCATAATGGCATGCAAATCTCAATATGTGCGAGGTAAAATATTTGACGATGGTAACAAAAATTCACCTAACAATCTACAACATAACAAATAATTACTAGTTAATGTAAAGAATATTAATCATAAATATTGCATTTTTATTTTACACATTAATTAACACTAGAAAAAATATATATAATTCAACATTTATGTATATGAGATGAAATATATTACATACCTTAGGATCTGTGTCATACAAGTTGTTTGACAAATGATTCATAACCTTTAAGTTCACTGGCAACAATGTAGCGGAGATAAGATTTTATCTTGATCCTTTATAAATTCATTTATTTTCCTTTTTTAATAGAGGTCCATCATAAATACCATCATTGTCCCCATCCTCATCCAACTGAGAAAAAAAATCTTGGATCATTTGATTTGTCCCGTCATCTTCTTCAATGGGATCATTAACTTGATTTGTCCCATCATCTTCTTCCATGAGATCCTCACTTGTTCCATGTTCCTCAACTTGTACAGCATCATTTCTACTACTAATTGGTGCAACATTCTACAGAAAGTTGGGGGGGGCTCTAACTTTATAATTACAAACAATCATGCAAAATTAGTGTGT